>JAYKKT010000081.1:15247500-15505000 GCA_036023115.1 Brasenia schreberi | reverse complement strand
GGTCGTGTTGCGTTCAGTTTCCGTGCCATGTCTGAAATTTCCAGCCCTACTTCAAGCGTCGCAAATGCGACGAATACATCACATATTGTTCCTTGAATCCAAATGTGGTATGAGAATATTGGATTCATTTTCTAAAGTAGAACATGGATTGTCGGCTCGAATCCAGGAAAACCAAAACCAGATTCAAAGTTTATAGGCAAAATGAGAACCAATATCAAGCAGATCTAGCAAAAACAATACTGAATCACATGATTAACCTATTATATACTTTTTTTATATTGGACAATATGCATTCCTCCCTAGGAGCCGAATCCGTCGCCTGATATTGGGCGTCAAAGAACCCAATTGGTGAGCTAAGCTTTGGATGCAACCCACACGATTTATCTTTTTCTTTTTTTTTTTGTTATAATGGAAGGATGAAGCCTAACACACACAAATGCACATGCATCCGCCTGAGAGCCAAACCTACCACTAGTGGGTATTAGAGAGCCCTACCTATGAGCTAACCCTAACATCGAGCCTTTTTAGAGTGTGTTTGATACAAGGTTTCAAGCTAATTGTGCCTTGATTTTTATGGTCATAATACTAAATTTCATTTTTTTTCATCAGAACCCATTATCTGCATGAAACTATAATTGCATAGGTTGAATTTGAGTAAAAAACTTTAACACTATATTGGAGGTCGGCCATTGGAACTGTATCCAAAAGCTTCAGTGTTGTTATTCCATTTTACATGAAAACTTAAGCATTGGTGCTACTCACGGATGAAACATAACACCATGATTACAAGCCCGTGTATGTCTAGGTCCGCAATTCTAGTCCTGGCACTCTGAATCAAACGCTTAACGGTTGGGGTTCTGGTAAAAGCAGACACTGCCATCAAGCTGAACAATGGGGATGTGAATGTTCTATCACACAAACTACTTGCCTTATCATACGAGCATTAGCGGTGGCAATTTCCCTATACAACCCGGAAAATGATGCCGGAAGTCTTACTTCTTGTCCTTCAATTCCAAAGTGGCAGTTGGGTTATGTTCACTTACTCTAAAATGGAATGTCACAACACGAACACAACCTCAAACACCTAAATATTGCTCGCTATTGCAGACATCAGCACGGAAAACCCATCACAAAAAGGCCCTCTTTTTTCAACATGACACGAACACGGAGCAACTAAAGAAAACCATTAGTGCCAGACACAACAGTAAACCCAGATCCGATCCAACCTAAAAGCCGGGTTCTTTTGCCACCCAAAGTGACATGAAAGTGAAAGTATCGGGTTGTTTTCTGTTTACGGTTCCTGAAAGAACACAAACACAAAGAGTGACGGGAGAAGTTATGACGCGACAAAAAACACGAGACCAAACACGAAAATTTCAGAAAAACTCCAACGCGAATGTACTGATTCTCTTTCGGTTTTTCCGATTTCAGGTCAGGCAGCTGTATCACCTCACACAGTATTCCTAGCGGTTAGGGTTCGAGTTGTTCCATGATTCAAACACCGCATCTGAGTTCATGGACGTAGCCATGTCTAGTTCAGGGTAAACCAGAAGCAACGGTTAAAAGTGTCCTAAAAATATTAAAAATAAAATATATATAATAAGAAGAGATTGATCCAACTGCTTGAACTGCCGGTTCCGGTTCACCTGGACAAACCGCAGCCGAACCGGAGAGGCATTAGTTCGGTTGTGTTTCCTAGTCCAGTTCAACCGGCTTTCAGCCCGGTTTAGTTCGGTTCAAACCAAATCCGTTAAAAGCCAATCCAACCCGAACCTAAAGGATACATGCATGAAAGAGTTGGCGACCCACGTGACGGCAGCAACCTCACAGAAAGCGACGCGCTCAGCCGCGCACGCTCGCTGTGGGGGGGACACGCGTCGGCATGATCTCCGGCCGCGACCACACGTGTGGGTCAAACGTGATCGTGCGCGGACCGCTCGGTGAGAAAAGGGAAAGCGTGAAAGCCAGTTCCCCCCCACGAAGGACGTAAACGCGGCCAGCAACTAAAACTGATCCAACGGCCAGAAAGGCGCCGCGACAGATCGTTCGGCGGGCGATGGACGTCGGACAAGGCTGCCGATGCGGGCCCACCTACCTGCTATTTATTCGCTTTCTCTGCCGTATACGGCGCGGCGGGCGGCCCGCCCATCCTCTCGTCTTTTCCACCATTTTCTTATTTCCTCACGAGGCCGTTTGACCGTTAAATTCGGACGATGGTAGACCTACTCCGGTACGATGCGGAACGTATCGTTCACTTATTCGGTATGAATGCCGGAGGCGGGACGCGTCGCAGTCACGGAGACCGGTAACAAAGTAACCTGACCGAGTCAAATGACCCGAACGCGTCTCCGTACGGTGGGGCCACGCTGCATGAGTAAATCATGCTCTTAAAGGGTGAAAGCGTTATTTAACAGGAAGCGTGAACGGCGGTGAACACGTTAGTCGCGGGAAAGGAGAGAGAGGCCTCTCTTTTTGGTGGGGGCAGCGCCGCCTACAACGAAAACGCCAAGGAAACCCTTCGTCACGTATTCACCTCTCTCTCTCTCTCTCTATATATATATATATATATATCTATATATATATATATATATATATATATATATATATATATATATCTTTTCCGCTTTTCTTTTCTCTCTGTTGTACGTCTTCTTGAGCTTCCTTCAATTACTCCTTGCCATGAAAGATCCATCCTCTCTCTCTCAAACGGGCTGCGCTAGAAAACTCCAAAACAACCCACTTTTTAACGCATCGATTGAACTTCCTCCACCCTTCCATCCCTCAACCTCATCACATTAGTTTGCTTTGAACAACGCCCAACTTTCTAAAATTCTTGTTAATGAAACATTCAAGAGACAGACAGAGAGAACGAAAATCTCCCCATAATTCTTCATTAATCACGCAGATGAAAATATATTTACACCATCGCGCGCAACCAAGAAAAAACTGGCCAAGCATAACTCAAAAATAACAGGAAAGAAGCAAGATAAGGAGATGCAAGAACAAGAAGAAAACATTAAAATAGAAGGGCACTCAGACAAGAGGTGGAGGAAGGTTAAGGTCGAAGAGGAAGGGCCGCTTCTCCGTGTTCGCGGCCACCTTCCCGTCGTCAGCGCCTCCCCTTACGGACTCGAACCTGAACTCCGGAGCTCTGCCGCCGGGAACAGTGACCGGGACGGCAGGCACCACGGCTGTTCCGAACACGTCGCGAGGCTTAGCGACGTAGAACGCCCGCCATTGCTGCAGCTGCTCCGCCGACGCCACCAAGCCTCCTCTGGTGCCGGGATCCGGCGAGTCGTCGCCGGGGAAGGCGAAGTTGGTCTTGGCCTTGGGGCCACGCAGGTTGCGCGCGGCGTTGTCGTAGGCGCGCGCCGCCTCCTCTGCCGTGTCAAAGGTGCCGAGCCACTTGCGCGTCTTTTTCCATGGGTCCCTGATCTCTGCCGCGAACCTCCCCCAAGGCCTCTTTCGTACTCCGCGAAAGTGCGTCTCCTTCGACGCCGGCGACGGTCCAGTCGGCACCGGCGAGGGGATCTCCTTCTGCGACGACTCCTTCACCATGTGGAGAGCGTCCACGGCCATGCCCCAACAAAACCGCACCCCAATGAAACCAAAAGATGCGAGTATCAGACTCCAACACTCTCTCTACTGGTTTTAGAGAGAGAAAGAGAGGACAAATGACAGCGTCACGCCCGGAGAGAACCAACAAGAAGGAATCCTGGCCTTGTTTCTGTCTCTCTCTCTAACTACTGGATGGGAGAGAGAGGAGAGAGAAAGAGACGATATTCAGAAAGAGAGAAAATGCGCGTGGGAGAGAGAGAGAGAGGATCACAAGGGATGAGTGAGCGGCCAACCGCGTATTTATAGCGAAACCCTCAGTTTACGTTTTGCCCGACAGAGGAAAATTTACCTTTTCACCGGCCAAACGCTGAAATCCACCATCTCTCTCTCTCTCTCTCTCTCTCTCTCTCTATATATATATATATATATATATATATGGTGAGCATGTATGAATGATTCCAACATGCATTGATGCTTGTATACATACCGCCGATTGTTGACACGTATGTGGACCCCTTCCCTTGATGGTCAATTACGAAAATGGCATTGAGGGCCTTTAGTCGGTTAAGAATCACTTCGTCAGGTCGCATGGTGGTGCTTGAAACTAGGCATGGCCAGTTTTTAGTGGAAACTGGCCGGTTTCGGTCTTTCTAGAACTAGGAACCAAAACTGAGCTGAGACCCGACTGGTTTTGGTTCTAGATCGAGTTCTCAACTTGCAAAAACCGATGAAATCATAAAAAAAATGAATTCTTTTAAAATAAAAATATATGGATTCGACAGGGTTCCATAGAAGGTTGAATTGAAACCTAAGTGGATGGTCTCCGGTTCTTGTTTCAGTCAGTTGCTTGCCTGATTTGGTTCAGACCAATTTCAAACCGATCATGTCTACTTGCAACTGCACGACTCATTAAGGCCACTCTCATGCTGTATCTTTTATTATGTTTGTTTAAAATTGAAAAACGTGAACAACCGTGTATCTTGCAAAGTTAGCTAAGTTGAGAGTGAAAAAATACAGAAAAGATCATCTCCTTAATGGTTTCAATCTTGTGTATTAGTTGCAAGTTATTTTTTTACCATATAAATAAAATTGGTATGAATCTATCTAAGATTTTTAGGATACTTAACCAATTGTTATAAGATTTTCTTTAGAGAATACTTATCAAAAGATTTTCAATTTTTTTTGAAAAACATGAGATTTTACATAAAAAAATCTTGCACAAAAATCCTACAACAAAATGGGTTAGTAAAAATAAAACATAGGCACATTATAGAAACTTGTAGAACACTTTTAATTGCTAATAATGTTTCTAAATTTTTATGGGCAGAAACTACGCTTACTGCCGTATATCTTATTAATAGAATGCCCTCAACCCGTTTTGAAAATGTTTCTCCTTTTGAAAACTTATAATCTTTCTCCTTATTATGAAAGATAAGGATTTTTTGTTGTAGATGTTTTATTTCTATCGATAACAATGATAAATTGTCTCCTAAAGCTATTGAATGTGTTTTTCTTCGATATGAAATTGACAAAAATGATATAAATGTTTTGTCCCTATAAATGATAAACTTTATGTTTCTAAAGATGTAATTTTTTTTTAAATAACTACTATTATGAATCTTGTCCTATTGAAAATAATAAAGAATCATCTTATCAAATGTTTATCAATCTAGAAGATAGTGAAATTAATGATAAGACAATCTTAATGCTATTTTACATGATATAAATGATGTTTTTGATGAAAGGTTTAACATACGACCTATTCTTAAACCTTTTCTTTTGTATTGTACTAGAAGATCTAGGGAACAAAACACTTCACAATTAACACCTAGAGTTTCAAAACCTCTTCATTTTGGAAACCCTAGGCATTGGAGGTAATTAAAAAAAAGAGGTGGGGACTGGATCTATGACTGTTGCTCTGAGACCTATATTGGATGTTGACCCGAATAGTCATATTCATTTTAAGATATTGATTAAGTTACAAAAGTATTAGAAGGAAACAATAAAAAATTATCTAATTTACATTGAGCTAACCGTTAGCCTGACATATGGTCAATTAATTTACATAAACAAAGAATCCATATAACGGATAGTATGAGAAAAGGTTTTATTGTTGTTCAAGTGATTAAGTTACAATATTAGAAAATGATTACATTATTGATTCTAGCTAGCTCAATTAAGATTAGTTGGAACATTACCTAGTATAGTTACAAAGAAGTCGTTGCAGATTGAACTCTTAGATCCCACAATCAAGATCCAAAGCCATCAATCCATTAAGCTAAAAAGATGTGGGTGAATAGGTTGAGCATTGTTCCCTTAGAGTGTATCGTCACAACCCCTCAATACTAGAATTGTAGATTTATATCTAATCATAGTTTCGTGTTTGATTTGTTAATATTATCAATTCAAGCACTAAGGAAGTACAATTCTTATAAATCACCATTATACAACAACAACTTAGCTTTTAATGTACTAAATGGGGTGAACTACATAGATTTTTTGTTTTCATAGAGGTCAATCTTGTATCACTTTAAAAAATAACTCGACATAAGCTAAATCATTCTTTATTCTTTTTTTCCAACACTTATATGGGGTTCTTCTTTTTATATTTTTACCATTTGGTTTCTCACACCTTTTAACAAAGCTTTTTTTATAGACATATTTTCATGACAAACTCTATTTGAAAATTGACTTTTTCATCAATATCGATACGAGATTCGAGGCTACTTAATGCAAATAGGTGGATGAGTGTTTTGATGACCACCGTCCCATTGATCTTATGGATGATGGTGATAATGAGAGGCTGTCTATGAGCTCCTATCCTCTCTCTCTCTCTCTCTCTCTCTCTCTCTCTCTCTCTCTCTCTATATATATATATATATATATATATATATATATATATATATATAACCTAAATCACAAGTATCCACAAGCCCATAAAGACCCGGACTAATTCGATTTGGGTAAGCTGGTTTCTCTATTCACAAGACTCTAAACTGAGACCTTGTTTAAGAGGAACAAGTGCCCAACCACTGGAACCAACCAAGCGTCGGTAATAACTATAGCAAATTTAATAATTTAAAATGTGGTATTAAGTTGGTCCAAAACCGGTGGACGGCAAATCTTGAAAACAATCAATCACAGGTGCGTAAATAAGAAACTCGGTGAGGGTCTTAAAGAAATTACGCAGCTGCTGGCGAAATCTGTGGACAAGATCTTTTCTCGTTTGTCCGCTCGCATGGTTGCCGCCGTCGACTTGAGAGACTCGTTTGTAGCTTTGGAACGCCCTCCTTCATTTCCTGTTTTTATAATGTGAGAGAAAACCGCCTTTCTGTCACTTCACTTGTCTTGGTGGGTCAAGAGAACGAAGGACTGTTGAGGAAGTAGGTGGGTCCGGGTTGGGTTGGAGGTATTATTAGATTCACTTACTTGGATCTTACTTAATCGGAGTTAAATTTGAGTGAGGTCCAAGAAAATTAGGCTGTTCCTTTTCTTCCCAAACAGACCCTGAGTGGTATCATGGTAATTTACAAATACAAGGATAAACTAAACATTTGTACTTGCTTTATCGTAAGATATATATATTCAACTCAACTATTAATCATATAGGAGTAGTTATTTGATTAATATTATTAACTATAAAGTTTCTGTTTGATTAACGGTTGAAACCTCAGGTTTTTATTTTGTTATATATAAGTAAGAGTCAATGCATTACACTAATAATGTATTAGTATACCTAAGTTATTTTTTGAATTTAAAAAAAAAATACATGTATATATATATATATTTTTTTGGATTTAGACGGAAGTCATCCGAGTAGATATTCTAAATTTGGTGCATGAGTGGTGCACCAAATAGGTCCTTCTTATATGTGTGTGAGAGTGTGAATGAAGTAGCCCATGGCTGGTACCACAATTATGCTTATGGTTCACGGTTAAATTCATGAGCTTTAATTGTAGTTGACATATTAACCTACTATTATAATGGCAGCTAATCAGTGGGTCGCAATACCAACGCACAAAAACTTTGCCTCGATTCAAAATATTATTGACCCACCGCGAGGAACACTGTAGCCCAACGAAGCCGCGGGGTCCCGCCTCTTTTAACGCAATAGCCAATACGGGTGGGTCCACAAGGCCCAGGGGCTGTGTCGGCCCTCATCTGCATCGTGCGGCACAGACGCCCGTTTGGAGGGCTGAATTTCTAGGGTCCAGCCCACGTGGGCCGGCAGCGCAAACACCCACTTAAAGTCGGTGTATGACACAAATAACGTATTTATATAACAAGTGTTGTGAAAAATACTCTGACCCATTTATTTCATCGTTTGTTATCAGCATGTTAGAATGGATAATTATGTGAAACTCCACTAATGGTTGCACTACAAGGAAAAGAGTTGAATTTTCTATGGTTAACCAAGCCTTATTCCATAATCGGCAAGGCCACGACGACGCTGGAGTTTTTCGTGTCCAAACTGAACCAAAATTGCATAGTAGCTCTCTTTTTTGGTACGACGTGAACGCCAAACCCAGAAGTGTGCCGAATTATCGAACTCATGACCTTCAAATTGTGAGTCGACCCCCTGGTCGCTACTTATCATATACAAAGGTCATTTTTACATTGAGAAGGGCACATATTCTGCAAGTCAAAAGCCACACCAGTTCATTTAAATGTGTTGCAAAGCTATATTCTTATTTGATGATGGAAATACTTGCTTATTTTGGTTCTACAAAGCCCATTAACTTTATGCTTACAGTCTACAACTGGAAATATTCAATTCATGAATGAAACTTTGATGTTTTACATTACATTCATGCATATTTGCTTTTCAAAATAATATTCTCATTCTACTTATAAAGAATTTATTATTCTCATTCCCGTGGACACTAAAACCAGTAAACCACAGTAAAAAGAGATGAAAATAAACCTTACCTCATGAATCATTTTTCAAAAGAAGCAAGTTCATTTAGTTGTATGTTCAAACCAAACCATAAGAATATGCTTTGGAAGCAAAAGATAGTGTGGGTTTCGATGCAAGCTGTCTTTTGCAAGGCCCACGTCACATGGACACGCCATCTTTTGTAGCATTTCCTAGGGGACACGTAAAAGGAGCCGAGTCATGGTGACTTGGTTGTAGGCTGATAAACGAACAGAACATGAGCTCATCAAGTGTGTTGCTTGGCTCAAAAATAACTCGTTGAGCATGTATAGACATGGCCGGTTCGGAATGGGTTCGTCAGTTTTAATTGAAATCGGACTCATGGAACCATAATCGATGGTTCCAAACTGTTGGTTGCTATAATTTTTTTTTTCAAAAAATTAATGTTTTCTCCGGCTCTTAATGGTTTAGGATTCAAACCGGAGCAAGAGTTTAGTTCCAATTACTGATTTCAAGAAACCTAAAACAGACGCTTTGGAACTGCCGGTTCTTGATCCATTTCTAAGTATATAGAGCTTTTTTGCATGCATCGGACACGATGACACAACTTACGTGGCAAGATGATAAATTTCGCAAGTATGATATAATTAATCAATATTATACAGGCCGTCCACTCTTACATTGTTTTAGTGAATATTTTTACATATTTGTTTGGTACATAGAACTTGTGTGCATAACTTTATGTTTGTCCTATTAAAGTATTGCATATTTCACTTTCAGTATTCTTGATAGCTTGCAATATTTTTCTTGGTATAATCTTTTGGGTACAGTGGGAGGCCAAGATGACCTCTTGAATTGAACTCATGACCTTTAACTTATGAGTGGAACCCTTAACCAGGTGAGCTATTAAATGTTGTGCATGCCTTTTAATTAATTTTCTATGGCTCAATTTAGATACTCTGCTACAATGATGGCAATAACTAGGGATATTAATGGTCGGATATATATCTGTATCAACATAAATTCAAATTGATTCAATATCTAAACCGTATCTCATTAACAAATCAGATCCAAATCTGGATATTGTGTTTCCGGATATATGCAAACGAAATCCGACCAGTGTAAAATGTCTAGTTTGGTTTTGCTTAGGGGTGTTCATGGTTCGGTTCTAGCCTCAACCTCAAACCAAACGCTACCCTCAGTTCATAGGCTTTAGAGAACTGAACTAAATGGAACTGACGGTTTCGGTTTGGTTTGATTATAACCACACTTCTATTTATATTAGGATTTGGTAAAATACAAAATATTATGCAATCAAATTATTTGGACATACGGTACAAATTTTATATGTATATGAGATTATAAGCTCATATATATAAACTTACAAACTTATTAGGATATATATAAGTATGTAAACTTTATATATATAATGATTCAATTTGACAAATTTTTTCTTCTTAGAAGCAAACTGAACCAAACTTCTCAACATTTAGAACTGCTGGTTTGGTTCGGTTCTGCTGGTTTGGCCCGGTTCCTGCAGTCCCTTAGGACACCACTAGTTTTGCTCTTGACGTCTTTACTGGCCGGCCTATCATGGATTCAACAAAAGCTCTATTGAAACTGATTCCGGATCCTTGCATCTGATTTGCTTCAAAACAAGTTGCTAGTTGAACTCCTCTTGACATTTGAATCATAAAATCAACATGAAGGTTTTGATGTCAGAAGGCAACATGTAATTTACTCTTGAGCATTGGTTGGAACGTGAATACTGGTACCCTTGAGCAGCATTCCGATAAAAATCCGAAACTAAACTAGGCTTCTGAATTTACTAGAAATTAGAAGTAAAAATGAAAACAAAGAAAGACAAAACACGGGTGGTAGTGGCCAGTTTTCCGGAAACTTTTATAGCTTTAGGTACTCCTTTTTTCGGTATGAATAACTTTAAGTAATTCGATTATTTAGGAAACTATAGGAATTGACGGTTTAGATTGGCACTAGACATAGATTCGACGGCTCCTGTACATCCCGGCCGCGTGGGTGTCATCATCATAATCGCATGTCATGTCATGTATGTGATGATGATCATCCTGCCATCTCCATGATAATTACCATCATGATGCGTTCTCCCACTACATAAAACCCGTACGGCTCACATGCATCATGATATGATGATCATGTACTTTCATCATTCAAGAGGTTGACAAGTCTCCAAATTACACTTCACGTCACACACCAAAACCGAGGGAATCTCTTAGGATGGATCCAAATGGATCTAAGAAGCGACCCAAACCCGTAAAGTTGTCACTCTAGGTTTCGGGTTCTCGATATCTAGTTAAATATCGAAGACCAACACTCGTCTCAAAGCTTGGTCTTGCTAAACATCCAAGACCAACACCAGTAATGATCCATATTTGGGTTCAACTTAAATTTGTTCCCATCAACGGTAGGGCTCTCGACTCTCATGCGACATTGTGAGTTCGATTCCTAGGGGGTGCATGCCTCTCTGTGTGTGCGTGTGGGCAGCATGTTAGGTCTCTACATCTCTTTATAACCAAAATATGTTATTAAACCTTGGCCAATTAAATACTTATAATATGATGATGACTACGGAGGCAGAATAAGGGAAAGACGATCGGATCAAGATACACATCAGCAGAGACCCGGGGCAGGTCCGAACCGTTGCGATATCGAGTCGGTCAAAAAGTCGCCGCAATCCCGAGGAAGGCGGAAAGCCAACGGCTGGCCTATTTCGGTCATTTCCCCCAGATGTGGACGGCGCCGGGTTTGGCGCCTACCGTCAGAAGAAAGCAACTCGTGGGCCCCAGGTAGGGTAACGGTAACGGTGGGCGCCGCTTTAACTCCGTGATAGAGAGAGAGAGAGAGCACGAATGTTGGGAGAGAGAGGGGCAGGAAAAGGCGTGTCGCGGCAGCCGAGACGTGTCGATACGTTCCCAGACAGCAACATGAGGCTAGTGGGTCCCGCAGGGGGTTTCATGGGCCCCAGGTACAGTGAGTGGGGACCCCGAACGGGCTCCCCGGTCCCCGTGATGGGCGCGCGCTGTCCGTCACGTGGACGCTCTTGATTTTGATGATCTCAGCGGGTCCCACGGAAGCCTCGCTTTGAGCACCTCAGCGCGCGTGCTGGCGGCTGCGGCTGCCGATTTTCTTGACGAAATTACCCCTCCTCAGAAGGAGCTGGTGTTGGATCGGGTTTTTGATCGACTCGGGCAGGGATGGGTCTCTAATCGGGTCGTTGACCGGTGCCTTGAGTGTTGACTGGATCTGGTAAGTCTGCGAGGCCTTTTTGGACACGGTGAGGTCCAGCGCACTTGGATACGAACGAACACTTCAGTTCTCCCTCGGTCAGGTCCAATTCCTTGACTACACCCACTTGTGGTCATTGTTTGACCGCGCTCGACTCACTCGGAGAAGAGTGCTTACGGTTTCATTACGACCAAGTTAAGACTTAAGCTTTCGCTCGTGGGGATGTCCAGATGGAAGATTGAAATAAAAAACAAGAAAATACACGAATCAAGTGCAACATGCATGCATAAAAATACATGTATATATATTTTTACTTTTTGTTTTCTACCATCTTTGTACGATTAAATGGTTTGCAAATGCTATATATCTCTATTCATTTCTAGCAGTAAGTTAGACACATCCTTTTATTTATATATATGTGTGTGTGTGTGTGCAGGCACACATGCACATGTGACAGTTCCTAGTGGGGATGTCTAGATCAGGTTATATCTTTACTAAGTCGAACTCTTCGGATATTTTCCGTCTGGGGCTTAGTTTAAATGAAAATGCTCCGGCTATTGCTATGTTACTCCATGTTCCATCATATGTCTTAACATATTTCGTGGGGAGGAGAGCCGAGTCCTAGAGTTTTCTGCTGCAGTTCTAGTTCAACCCATTTAAATGCGGTTTTATTTAGTCAGATCCATATACAAATATGACATACACCAAAACTGGATCCGTCGTAAAGCTATATTGATGTTCACATATCGTATACTAAAGAAGAAGAAAAAGATTGAAGTCCGAAGTAATCAGTACTTGGATATGGATCTAGATACCAAAACCATCTAACTAGACTTGGAATGAGATGGCACAACAACTGTATGATACATTGGCATCCCCACGGCTACAAGGCAGATAAGCTTTTAGTAGGTAACAAGCGTGGACTAAAAATTTAGTGCATAGAAAATTATGCCACAAGCGTCAAAAATATGGTGAGGCCTACACAAATGATACTATAATGACTTTAAACTCTTGGGGCCTAAGGTGGCCTCCCTGGCAGCGTCCCCACCACCCACCCTTCCTCTTAGCATGTTTTGATTTAAAGGCATTTTGGATTGGACAGGGAAAGCTTTTTAGTGCGAGGTAGGTCAGGGTTTTACAATCTTCTGGTTTCAATGCAAGTTATATATCATAGCCCATTAGACACGGCCAGTTTCGGTCAAACCGCAACCGGGACGGTTCAGGTCACTGTTTGAAGCATAAATCACAAGAAACCAAGAAAAAACCATTAAAAAATATGAAATTCAGAAAAAAAAATGGAATTGAACCAGGTGATCCTTAGTTTTAGCTCATTTTTTATTCCATGGAAGTAGAATTGGGTGGTCCTTAGTTCTCTGTCTTGTTCAAGGTCCGGTTTCACTGGTTTCAGTTCCTAGCTTGGTTCAATTCCGGTTATACCCACTAAGCATGTTGGGAACCAGCCATGGCTGTAGCCCATCATAAAACAATGGCCATTAATTTTTCTTGGCAGTGAGGTGAAGTTGCCTCGGTTCATAAAATAGACCACTGTTTGAACCGTAGATTATATCTTTAGGATCTGGCACTGCAACTACAACCGTTTTGAGAGAGTCAAATGTAACCACTGTGACCGATACGTATCGGGCTAGGACGAGCGAGTTCTATATCGGGGGAGATTGCGATTTAGGGCATTGTAGTCATTTCGAGAATTAGGTAGATTCCCGTTGGGGAGCGAGCCTCACGTGCGGGTCGGCGCCCACACGAGATGGTTGCGCGGTAGTCCATTTCGTCACCCTCTTTTTTTTTCTCGAGATTTTTACTCGGTTGCTCACCGACGATTTCTCCCTTCAAATGTATTTAATTTTATTTTTTATTTGTATTTTTTATTTCCTATCTTTATTGGTGAAACGTGTCAGCATCTTATAGCATGTGACTGAGTCATCAATCATGTCAGAGATGAGATATGGACCCACACCCTAAAACAGCAGTCACTATCTGGACCGATCCGAGATGGGTCCGGAAAGATCTATCTGAATTTTGGGGCGGGTCCAGGCCCGGATCAGAATGAAAACCGCTCAAAATATTGAAATTCGAACCTTATTAAATCCGATCCAAATTCTCAAAAGAATGCCTTCCTTCCTTTCCTCAAGTTTCTTTTTCTCCTTGAAGGTTTTCTTCTTTTATTTTTTGCTAGTTGGTAGAGATGGCTGGTTCTCTATGGTTCTAATCTGTTGGTTACAGTTTTTCTAGATCCAGAAA
This sequence comes from Brasenia schreberi, assembly GCA_036023115.1. NCBI lineage: Eukaryota > Viridiplantae > Streptophyta > Magnoliopsida > Nymphaeales > Cabombaceae > Brasenia > Brasenia schreberi. The sequence continues at coordinate 15,491,046 of JAYKKT010000081.1, read as the reverse complement.
CTGAACTAGACTGAGTCAGTTCTGGATTTGAAGCAAATTAAAATTTTAAAAAATTAACAATAACATGAAACGCCTGGTTCCACTAGAATAAAAAACCGAACCGAGTAGTCTCCAGTTCCAGCTCTAACTGGTTTCCATTGGAACTTCCGGACTGGTTTAGAACCGGCCATATCTAATATGCCTTTTTTCAAATTATTGATATAACTGTTAAAATTGTAGTCTTTTGGGTTAATTGTATTTTTTATTATTAATCATTGTCTTGCATTAATGAACCTTGGTTTATATGGTAGGATGACAGAGGACTAAATTTGGTACTTGAATAAGGATGGCCAATAGGTTTATATGGTAGAAATCTTGATGGAAGGAGGTCATAACTTCAATTGTCTATAAGCATTTATGGTATAACGCCTTTTTTAGACCAAGCCGCCTTCTTCCACTAGAACGACGACCTTTGACCACCGAGATTCCGATTTGCTCCTATACAGTGGCGCCAGCTGATGGCGGTTGCAGACAACGACGAACCGGATTCCTTGAATGCTTAATCTCCTTCGGATATTTTCTAGGGATCAAGGGTTAGCTGACTTGATGCCGAATGCCTTTAATTCAGAATGTAGAATTTAGGATATTCGGGTGACTTGCTGGCCTAAGTGGCTTTCAGCATGTGGATCTTAGAATGGGTCAATTGGCATGATTCAACTCGTGTTCCTCTTGACTAGTTGAGCACGGATACAAAAATATGTACAAGGACTATTGAAAGAATGATGGGTTTCTTTGAAAATTAGTATCGGATTATATCAGCGATGAGGGCTTAAGTTCATATCTATTTATCTTGATTATCAATGAATTAACAAAGTACCTTGGTGTGTATTATTTACAGTTGATATAGTGTTAGTGAATGAGTTTAAGGAAGAAGTAATTTGACTTGGTAGAACAAAGATAAAACAAATGAAATACATGTTTGGTCATTTGGTTACTTCATATGACATAGAAATTAAGCTTGACAATACATATTGCAATCTCTGAAAGAAAAGTTTTAAATACTTAGAGTTAGTTTTTTATAGTGATAGAAAATTGATGGAGATGTTACTTATAGAATTAGTGGAGGTTGATTAAAACAAAAAGGTGCATAAAGTATTCCATGTAACAAAAGAAGATACGACTAAAGTTGGAAGGTAAATATTATAAAGTAGCAATTAAACCTACTATATTATATGGTTTTGAATATTTGGTAGTTAATATTAACTTAAATAATATGGTTAGATTAGTCAAATTGAAAGTTTCAGGAAAAGGGGTGCCCAGTCCGGTGAATGTAGCCAATGTTTTCCTACAGGAGTGCCACTAAAAAGGTAATGATAAGGATACAGTTAAACTTGATCTCTCTCTCTCTCTCTCACTGAAAAATCCAAAAAGCACACGATAATGATAACTTTCTACAGCTAAAGCTGCCTATAGTCTTGGTTCGGAGGAAAGGTATCCGTGGTCCTACTCCAGGGTGCGGAACGAACTTGCAACGAAACACGTCATGTCTTATTCCCTTGCAGTTCACCTATTCTTTTCAGGTGAACCCTGCTCCATAATTGTCTATCCTGATTCAGGAGAAGGAATCTTTCTCTCCCTAGATTGTTTATGGAAAATGCCCTCAGCTGAAACTCATAGATGTTGGTCTTGTTTGGTTAATATAACCTTTTAACTGAATTTAGGATAATAAGAAAAGAACGCCAAAATGTTTTGACCGATCAAGCCATTTGGATCATACCCCAAGTGCTGAATTCGTAAAACAATTTAAAAGAACACGAAATGTCGCTGTTTTCTACTGGACGGTGGTGCATACGAGGCATATCCCTACGATTTTAATGTGTTTGTAGAAGGCTGAAACATAAATCTGCATGAGATGCCAAACAAAGATCAAAAGCAGAAGACGGCTTATGTGAAAATTCTCTAGTAAATGACCCGGATGTAACTGTGTGCGTGTGTGTATGTGAGAGAGAGAGAGAGAGAGAGAGAAGTCGATGGTGGTTTTGGAAGAGATTACTAAACAAGCTCGTGCATCGAGTCAAATTGACGCAGACTGAGCGCCTATGGTTAATCAAGCCTACTGAACAAGTTTGAGCCAATGAGTTACTGGCTGAACCGCGAGCAGCTTGTTAATTTTTTACCCTGAATTATGGAAAGACAAAGCATACTTCTGTAATTCTGTGTGGACAGATTAGGATTATGTAAAATTTCAACATGGATCCGGATCAGCCTAGCAACATACTTCAGCTTTTGATATCTCAATAGCTTAACAACGTAAAACAGGCATCACATAAAACCGATCACACTGGTATAGCGACAGAATGTCCGATGAATGGCGTGGACTCATTGATTGAAAGAAGTTTAGCCCATTTCTTCACCATGGCAATTGAATCTTTTCATTTTTATAGAACCTGCAAGCTGCTTCTGGGTCGGAAAAACTTGGAGTTCCCAACGGTGTAGAACCCCATGGTCGACTCTGTAGCCTCCACGAATCTAATGTTTTGGACATAGAGCAAACAATGCTCATTGGGAATATAAAGTTTCTGAACGTCATATGCTAACCGGAGCTATAGCTTCTCCACAATTTCATGCTTCTGCTTCACCGTATATTTCGATAATGTTTAACTACATATACCACTTCGTTGAAAAGCATTGGATTAAATTCATAGTTCATATAATAATGAGGTACAAATACTGACACTTTACATCTCTTCCTAATCCGTAGAAAAGCCAAGTGACTCCTGTAAACCAGATTATCCAAAGTAGAAAAGTTCCGTTCAAAAGATTTAAGGGAAGACATTATGTTGATGTAATCATAATATCATGCAGAAGACGCCTTAAAGTCCAGCAGAGCTTGTAAGAAACTTGTTGGTTCAAGTTTCTTTCGCAAATGACCTAGCCATCTTTGATGTATCATGCATTGGGCACAGAATTATGGGTCAATCCAATTTCTTAGATCATTTTGGGATCACGGATATCACCAATACTGAGGTGGAACTCTATACCCAGATTACTTCTGTTCAACAAGAACCATATAGCATTTTGGATTCAATGGGTGAATACCTGGATCGGTGGTTATTTCTTCTGACAATCCATGGTGAGCTACCTGGTTCAATATTCTATTTGTTCTATTAATAAAGTTTAGAAAGAAGATAGGGTAACTGGTTGGTTCTCCTTACCATACCCAATCTACTCGAAATCAATGAAGAGTGGGTCGCAATCCCCACACCTTTCCCACCAAAAGGAAACAATTACATAATTCTGCAACACTAGGAGTACGTATTTCACAAAAACTTTGAACACCATGAATTATATATTCATTCAAATCATCAAAACAAAAATTACAATGCTGGCAGCACAAAGTGATACAGGAGCACAAGCACCATTTTGTTTGCAACAGGAGCACTAAAAATATTCCAGTTTGCAACAGGAGCAAACGTTTCATCATAATCAATTCCATGTTCATGAGCATAATAATTGGTTACTATTCTGGTTTTATATCTTTTATATTATCATTATTATGAGTTTTAATTTTGTAAACCCATCTACAAACAATAATTTTCATATCCTTGGGTTTGAGATCAATAGATGAAGTTTGAGCTTTATCCAATGCAGTAAAGCTTCTTGCATGACATCCTCTCATTTCGGAATGCCTTGGCTTGAGGGTAGAATCTAGACTCTTTTATTTGTAAAAGGGTGACAATCAAGTTTTTTTGTTGAGGTCTAAAAGATTCATAAGATTCAAAGATAAGATTCAAAGAATTAGAAGGTTTTGATCTGTGTTCACCTAAAAGATCAGAATGCTTATGTCCACTGTCTCGTAACTTGTGCTGGTTTGGTAGAGAACTGTGGAGCATTAATCCTAACCGGCTGATCCAAAGAAAATAGGTAAGCTAGAAATGTTATTCCACCTCATACAAAAGGTTTTGAAACGTGATAATAACATAAATGCAACAATGACCATTCACAAGATACAACAAAAACCAAAAATCGGCATATCTTAAACTGAAATGACAAGATAGTCACAATCGCCACTGATTCCAGAATATTCTTATGGGCATCAACAGACATCTTAAGAATACTTTGAGTAGCACCAATACCAGGTCTACCATGCTTGACAGGCTTGTATGAAATTGAGAACTCTGCCAGATAATGGCCAATCATTCAGGTTTGATTTCAACCTGGTTGAAAGTCTTGCCGCGTTGTATACTCCAATGATGCTCCCAATCATCTCGGGTACAATAATCATATTGCGGAGGTGGGTGCGGACTGGTTCTGGCTTTCTTGTCACATTACGGCCCACCCAGCTAAATGTTTTTAATAGCAGAAGACAGCTAGTGTCCGGCAAAAAGAAATGAAAGTCTAATAGGGGATACACCAGGGGAAATAATGGATTTAGAATTGCATTATAGAAAAATATAAAAACATAAAGCAAAGGAGGGGAAAAAATCATGTGTAACATATTTGATAAATATACATCAAAACAAAATAAAACAATAAAATGAAATTACAAATAATTACGTAAAACAAAATAAAATACAATACAAAATAAAATATAAACAAAGATAAACATACAAAAAAATCGATACATACTAGATTATGAGTAGAAAATCCAGAAATGATATCTATATCGTACTAGAGTTTTGGAGTTGTAAAAAGGACTCCTTTAACCAAATAGTATCTAAGAATTGCACGTATTACAACTAAATATATTCAGAAAACTTAGATATAAACTCAAACAGATATGTTTTTTACATGACAAACATACCCAAACGCCAAACCCCTTCTATCTCATGCAAGTACCAAAAACTTTATAGATCTAATTAGAACCACCAGGATTATACTTTGGCAACTACATAGGACAACTAGACTTGGATCATATCAATGATAGTCAAGTTATCACTGACATACAAATGCCATGAGAACAAACCTAAGAGCTCCTTCTCAAGCTGCCTATGACAACATAGACTCCTCAAGAGACACAAAATGTAAGTAGGCCTCGGAACTTGACTTAGGATAGTATTTAACACATGAAATCATGAGATTTTGGTTTGTGTTATCAACCATCATAAGCATTTTCAAGAAATTACAAACTGGGATCATTCTCATAATGGAACACGAATTCCTTTGTTCATGAAATACAAAATCCTACTGGTATGAAAGCATAAATGACTTCTTCTATTCTTCATTGTAGTTGTTTGAGCTATTGTATCAGTGGGCTAATATTTGATTCATTTCTTGGACAAGCTATACATATATACATGTATATATATGTAGGTATATATAGAGAAAGAGAAAGAAGATGGGTTCCCACACAGTGCACACCTGCAACTCTAAACACTCCTGCATTTTTCAATGGAAATACAAGACTGAACAATATCAAAGGTGTGCAGGAACCAGCTACTCTATGTATATAAAGATAGAAAATCAGAGTTGCTAGATTCTCACCCATACTAGAGTATCCATGATGATATGAACAATTCGATTGAGGAGATGGATGGTTTAAATAAAAAAAAGCAAAAGTAAAAAGAGACTTTTAAAAATGTAAAAGTCACAATGTACAACTTGTACCTTTTTTTTACTTGTGGTCTTATTTATCTATCCCATTCATCTCTCCAATCAAAACGGTCTGGAACCTCATAGATGGTTTAGCATGAATTGGAATCTAGCAACTCCTATTTTTCACTCTCTCCACACACACATGTAAATATACAGTACAATAATCAATACACGTGATACTCAATTGGTACCCATAATATAAAAATAATAAGCCCATTGCAATAAATACACTAGGCACACCACTTTACAACATTTATTATAATAAGGCACCATTTTTTTACACTATGAATACCAACTGAGTACCACATGTATTGAGTATAGCCGCGGCCTTCTTTGTATGTACATATATATATATATATATATATATATATATATATATATATATATATATATATATATATATATATATAAAAAGAGTAAGATGTTTCTTCTAGAAGATGAAGTATGACCTCTTGAGATGAGAAAAAGAAAAAAGTGTTTATCATATTAAATTGTGCATTTTAATAAGAAAAATATCTGACTTAGGTTATAGCATATATGTTCTCTATGGGATTAGTAGAACTTGTAAGTTATCCATTACAAATCACAAGAGTATGTTGTTTTCGATTAAGCACTAAGAGAGCATTTAAAAATCACATGTTCAGAATACTCCACTATTCATATATCATATGTTCAATTTGGTTAAAATTGAACAAAGGTATAATCATTCAATACTAGACTTATTATGAACCTGAATATGTGGATAACTTCAGGGATTTCTTCTGTCCAATTTCAGTGGTAGAACGTAGAGAGGCTACAAGGCATGAATAAGTTTTTACTCTCGACAAGTTTGATCAGGCTGATTTTTGTGTGGTTAGATATTTGTGATTAATATTGGTTAGGTTTAGCATCCATTGGCTCGAGCAGAAGAAACTTTTGATTTACTTTCTAAAACTGATTCATAATAGTCTAAGGACATCAGATGTACATATTCTCAATTATTTCTTATAAAAAGAAAGTTCAATCATATTTTCCTTTCAAAGTTCATAAAATTAAATATATATTATTCTCACTTCAAATTGTTTGACAAGGGGGCTCTAATTTACCTTTAAAATGGTTCTTGATCCATTCTCTACCAATTTATACTGACAGTTTTATACTGAAAAAAGCATATGTTTTCTCTATTCCAAATGATTACACGGATACCAGTGTAGCTAGATGTTAGGTCAAATGATATCAAAGAGATGGCATCTCTTGTATTAATGTCAATCTCAACAACCGCATGAAGTGGCATATCTCCAAGTTGAAGAAGAAACCAAAGCAAGAGAAATTCTCGTGTTATAAAATACACTACATTCACAAGTCTTTTTTACCTCCATTAATTGCCTTTACAAATGGAATTTGAGAAGCAAAATAACAAGAAGATATCTTTCACTCATTTTGCTGAGAAGCTTCTAATCCCACTACAGTTAACATCATTAAGGCTAAGGCATATCCACAAAACAAAGAGATATAGATGGCGATAAGGCAAGTAGTAGGTAGAGGACTACCTCGACACACACCATATGTGTCAATGTTTAAAACCTACAAGTAATTGGTTAGAAGCCGATCCACTTTGTCTCAACCAGCACATGTTGCTGAATATTTTTCTCAAAAGATTTAATTTAGTATATCACGTAATCACATGAACTACATATCAAATACTAAATTAATTTAATAATATGTGATCACATGAAATATTCATTGAAAGCTACACTTGCTCCCCAAATAATATATTAACATCAATCATCTTTCCTGTTTTTATAATGTCTCACCCCATTCACACTTCTTACTAGAGATGGAAATCTCAAACTGACCTGTGCCAGTTAGGGGCAAGCCTGTCATCCAGCGCTAGTGCAGATTGGCTTGGATTTGTAAACCTACCCTTGCCATCCCTAGGGTACCACATCAAGGCTTTTTAATTCCATGATAAGAGATGTAAGAAGGGATGGGACATTATAGAAAAGGTGGAAATTGATGGCCGTTAACATACTAAGTGAGCTTTTCAGCAAAAGATCTTCCAGAAAATAATGCATGTGACCACATAATATTAAATTAATTTAATATGTGACATATATGATCACACAATATTAACTTTGCACTTTTTGAGAAAAAGCATTTTCCAATAACTCATGCATATTAAGTCGAGTTCTAGCCTGAGCCCAAATGTAGAACTGTGACGCCAATAGAAAGGGTCAGAGTGAGTTAAACGTTTACATGAATGCAACGTTGATTCAAGCAACATACCACCTTGCCCTAACCCGTCCCTTTATCACCCCTACCTTTTATATCCCAATACAACCCTTCCCAACCGAAATCAATTGAGAGCAGGGGCAGGTTTAGTACTCATGGGCCTACCTGAGATCACCATCTATAGTAAATACTCATGGGCCTACCTGAGATCACCATCTATAGTAAATACTCATGGGCCTGATTGAGATTGCCACCCTACTAAAGGATTGCTTGGTTTGATCAAGATATGAGCTATGATCACATCTTTTTTTTTACTGCTTACTTATGATCTCATATTATAACCATTCTATGTGTGGTTGATAATTCAAAATATTTTTGGCTCATTCTAAGAACTCTTCAAGTTTGATGTTTAGGGTTGCTTTTTTGTTTGATAATTGCTTATGCTAGATTTGTTTCCTAAAAAATTAAGTAATTTTACTGGTAATTACTAGCAAGGTTTCAAATTATGTCCTAAACACATGAGATAACCATTAAGTAGTATAATGAGATAATACAAAGCAAGGTGAGTGAAGATAACCAACATCCATACGACTAAACGATTCTCTTGGTCCTCCATGAAAATGTTAACATGTAATAGGACGGGCCACTAGGGCCCGGCCCATGTTTGGGTACTAGATAGCCGAGGCCATCAGAGCCTTGGTCATTCCAGTTAGGAGCCCTTGGGGACCTTGGGGAGACCTGATAAACAATGGTTGAATGTGGGCCCTCTCCTTACTCCTCTCTTCTTTCTCACTTATTGTAAATATTGCTCTATAAATACAACCTCACTTCATCAATAGTTCTTAGACAGAACTTTGATTTATGTTGTTGCCTTGTTCTTGACTTCGAACACCCATTCTCAGATGTGTCTTTATTCGACTTGTTGGTTTGACATTTGATGATATGTGATCGGGTGGCTTCAAAATACGAATATCGACTATTTCTTACATGACATCAAAGTCTCGTTTTGAAAAAATTGAGCACATCGGGAAGCATGTCAAAATTAAAAAGTTCATGATATTGCACGTTTGATGTTCTAAACTTGAGGTAACATCAAAATTCTTGTTTGTTTCTTAAAATGAATAGTAAAAATTGAGTCTTTTTAAGTATATTTTTGACCCAAAATGCTATCAAAATTGGGCAAGAACTATTAAAAATACTTCTTATCAATAACTATTGGTACATAGATGGAACTATTCAAGAACCAAAGTTAGATTTTGAAAATTTAGATGATGATGATACTTTGAAAGGCCAAGCCCAAGAAAATTTCAAATAAGATTTAAAAACTTCAAAAAAAAGAATGTGAAAATAACTTAGATTATTTGTTAAAAACTTAAAATGTTGATGATAAACTTAAAAACTAAATTAATGTATTTGAAAGTGCCTTTGAAACTTGAGAATACTTGAAAAAGATTCATTTCAAGACAATTTTGTGATTCAAATAGATTTAATGGAAATGATTATAATGTTTAAACAAGGAAACTTAACCATTAGAGAGTACCACAATGAGTTTTTCGAATTGTGGACTCAACTTTGAAGCTTTGATAAGTTTGAAAAACTTCAAAAAATTGAATGAATTTCAAGAATTTTTGGATAATCAATATTTTTTCTATTTATGAGAGGCCATAGGGATGAATTCGAAAACATTCGATCAAACTTAATTCATAGGAAACCTAGACCAAAAGGAGACTCTTTCTTAGCCAATCTAATTATAGAAGATACTAGATTGAAAATTTTAAGTGTTTTAAAAGAAGTTGTTCTTGCCGCTTCCAAGCCGGGAGCAAATATTTAGTCATACAAACCACCGCATATTAAAAAATTTGAAGGACAAAAAGGTGGTGATAGTTCAAGCAAGAAGTCAATGGTCTAATGGCCAAACAAAGACATTATTTGCTATTATTGTAAGGAAAGCGATCACGACCATTTGTCCCCTTCTTCAGAAAAAATATGGAAACATAAGAGTCGTGGAAGACATGGAGGAGTCTTACCTTCAAACATTAAGGCTTATATAGAAGAAATGCTCAAAGAGAGGCAATCATCTTTTGAAACACTCTATCCACTTCTCAAGGTATGTCTTGATTTTTGGATTCCGGTGCTTCTTTTCATATTACTTATGATAAAAAAACTTTGAAAAATCCTCAAAATATTTTCGGTAAACATGTTTTTACAGTCAATGGTACGAAACTTCAAGTTGAAAAAATTAATAACTTTTAAAAAAATATTTAAAATTCAAAATGTAAGTTTTATACCTAAGTTAAATCTGAATCTTCTTTCGGTTACTCATATTTGTGATAATGGTTGTATAGTTACTTTCTCATCTAAAAATTATGTAGATCTAATAATTGTGAGAATTGTGTGGTAAAGAATCACCAATCAAAGAAGGTGATTGGTCAAGGCCATAGAAAAAGTGAACTATACAAAATTGATAGTTTAATTATGTCAAAATTTAAATCTTGTAATGTAGTTCATGATACTACTCTTCTGCATATATGATTTGGATATTTGAAAATGCATAGACTATGTAATTTTACTTTGTTGAAGAAAAATGAAATTTTTAATTTTGATTGTAAAGAATGTATCCTTGGGACAATGCATCATCTAACTTTTAGTAAAAGAAATTTTGTAAAAAGTAAATCTTTTGAATTAATACATTCCGAAGTTTGAGGACCTGCCCCTGTTATTTTCAAATGAGGAGTATAATATTATGTAACCTTTATAGATGATTTTACTCGTTTTACTTGGATATATCTATTGAAACATAAATCGAAAGTAATTGAAAAATATTTGATCTTTCACAATATGATAAAGAATCAATTTGTTTTTACTATTAAGATTTTTAGAGCCAACTCGAGAGGAGAATATTTATCACAAAATTTTCAAATTCTTTTGAAACAAATGATAATGTATATCAAAAATCTTGCACCAAAACCCACAACAAAATGGGTTATCAAAAAGAAAACATAGGCATATTATAAAAACTTATAGAACACTTTTAATTGCTAGTAATGTTTCTAAGTTCTTATGGGTGGAATACTCTTACCGCCATTATCTCATTAATATAATACCTTCAACCCGTCTTAAAAATATTTCTTCTTTTAAAAATTTATATAACTTTCTCCTTATTATGAAAGACTAAGGGATTTTGGTTGCAAATGTTTGTTTATACCAATAAAAATGATAAATTGTTCCCAAGAGCTATTGAATGTGTTTTTCTTTGAAATAGAATCGACAAAAAGGGATATAGATGTTTTGACCTTATCAATGATAAACTATATGTTTCTAAGGATGTGAAATTTTTTAAGATAACTACTACGATAACAATTAAGCCTTTTCCTCAACTAGACAGGGTCGGCTATTTGTTTCCACAAAGTTCTATCTTGTGTCATATTAGTAGTTAACTCACAATAAGTTAGATCATTCTTTATTGTTTCTTTCCAACACTTTTGTGGTCATCCCCTACCTCTTTTAATACTTTCAAAATCTAGTTTTTCATAACTTCTTTCAGGTTCTTCTTTTGATCTTTTTTTTTATATGTTCAAACCATCTTAAACTATATTCTCTCATTTTATCATCTATTGGTCACTCCTAATTTGTTTCTAATACCCTCATTATGTATACGATCTTTAAGATAACTATTATTACAAATCTAGTTCTATTTAAAATAATAAAGAATCTTCTTTGTATGATTTTTCCAATATAGAAGATAATGAAAATGATGATAGTGATCTTGAAGACAATCTTGATATTATCCAACACGATGAAAATGATGTTGAAAACACAACATATTCTTGACCTTTTTTCACTGCACTACACTAGAAAACCTACGAAACAAAATACCTCACGATTAGAACCTAGAATTTCAAAACCTCCTAACTCTTTGAATCTTATGAATCTTTTAGATCTCAACAAAAAAACTTGATTGTCACCCTTTTACAAGTAAAAGAGTCTAGATTATACCCTCAAGCCAAGGCATTCCGAAATGAGAGGATGTCATGCAAGAAGAGTTACTGCATTGGATAAAGCTCAAACTTCATCTATTGATCTCAAACCCAAGGATATGAAAATTATTGGATGTAAATGGGTTTAAAAAATTAAAACTCATAATAATGATATATAAAAGATAGCCGACCCCGTCTAGTATGGGAAAAGGCTTAGTTGTTGTAATAATGATATATAAAAGATATAAAACCAGAATAGTAACCAATTATTATGCTCATGAACATGGAATTAACCATTATAAGGATTCTCATAACTCTTAGTGCTATAAAAACTGGAATATTTTTCAACTTTATGTTAAAAATGTTGTTTCGAATGAAAAATTGCATGAAGATGTTTATACAACTCCTCCCGAATTTGATGTTCCCTAAGATCATATTCTTAAACTTCATAAAACTTTGTATGATCTTAAATAAGCTCCCAAGGCTTGATTTGACCGTTTTAAAGATATCGTATATATGCATAATTTTGTCTCTTGTTATATACTGACATTGTATTATTTGTGAGAAAATCATATGCAAGTATAGTAATTCTACTCCTATACGTGGATGACATGATCATCACTGAAAGTGATAAAGCTGACATCTTAAAAGTTAAAGGTGACTCGTGTACGTGGATGACATGATCATCACTAAAAGTGATAAAGTTGGCCTCTTGAAAGTTAAAAGTGACTCTTGTACGTGGATGACATGATCATCACTAAAAGTGATAAAGCTTGCATCTTGCAAGTTAAAAGTGATCTTCACAAAGAATTTGAAATCAAAGACGTTGGTTTGCTTAGTTATTTTTTGGGAATTAAAATTATATGTAATGATAAAAGATACTTTATGTCTCAAACAAAATTTGCGAGTGAAATTGTCGACAGGTCAGGTCTAATCGACAAGAAAAAAGTAGATACACCAGAGGTTCTTAGAACAAAATTGAGACCAACAAATGGACAAAAATTGGATGATCCTATCTCATACAAGCAACTAATAGAAGCATTGATCTATCTCACTGTCACTCGTCCAGACATATCACAAGCCGTACACACTACAAGCTAGTTTCAACAATCTCCTACTAGTGTTCACATGAGTGTGGTTAAACACTATATGGATAAGGGGGTACTTCTCACTTCTTCCTTTTAACTTGATTTTGGGGTGGAGATGTCAATAACTGACATTCCACCAGAGGTTTTGTATATTTTTTGGTGAATTCTTGATCTCCTAGAGAGGTAAAAAGCAACAGAAGGTGTCACTTTTATCCAAAGAAGCAGAATATTGAGTCATGACGACCACTGCTAATGAGATCTCATAGATTACAAAGGTGTTGAGAGACATTGGGGTCATCCTTGAACAACCATTCATTCTGTTTTGTGACAACAAGAGTGTCATATACATCGCATCTAAAAACACTTTTCATAAAAGAACGAAACATATTGGGATACATTGTCACTTTGTGAGAGAAATGCTTGAAGAAAAAGCTCACTTTATTATGTACCATTTGAAATGTAACCAGCAAACTTCTTCACCAAGTCATTATCGACTCCTAAATTTAGTTTTCCGTTAGACAAACTTTTGGTATACTTACCGTAAGTTTGAGGAGGGAGTGTTAACATGTAATAATGCAGGCCACTAGGGACCAACCCATGTTTGGGTAGTGGATAGTCGGGCCCTGGCCATTCCGGTTAGTCGTTGGGGTTTAGGGCTCCCCAACGGCTAGTTAATATAGCCGTTGGGGAGACTTGATCCCCAACTGCCCAACTGCAGAATGTTGGTCCTCTCCTTAAATCTTCTCTCTCACTTATTATAAATATTGCTCTATAAATACAGCATCACGCCATCAATAAATAAGTTGTTCTTAGACACCACTTTGATTTGTGTTGTTGGCTTGTTCTTGACTCAGAACACCCGTTCTTGGGTGTGTTTGCATTTGACTTATTGGTTTGATATTTGATGATACATGATCGAGCGGCTTCCAAATACGAATATCGGCAATTTCTTACAAGAAAAGCCCATAATATGTAACCAATTCTCGGTGTCTTTCAGCTATATTCACACGTCATAAACCAATTTATCAGAAAGTATCAACTAATTCTGGCTTCCCAAATTTTCTTGATTATGAAGATCAATGAAGATTAAAAAAAAATATGTTTTATATATCTTATATATGTCCAACACTAAATAAATTTATTTCTCTAACTCCAGCACTTCTTTTTTAACTTGAAAATATGCCTACTCATTAAAACTTCAAATGACATTAAAATGGTGAGAATCGATATCCTTTTGTCTTACATCTTGCCCGTGTTGTAGTGCAATGCCAACAAACTGTCTCAACGGTAAAAGCAGTCAGGATACAGTCAACTATAAGACTCTGTTCTTTTTTTAGATATTGTTCCACCTTACATCTTGATGTGCCATAGCAGAATCCTACTAAACAACCTACACGATAAGAGCAAATGTCTTTTAACATAAGTCGACTAGGTGATGTTAGCTATGTCACATGGGTGCGGGTGTAGGATATGGCAAATTTCAAAAATTTTGGGTGCGACGATACGATTAGGGTATATAATTTTATATATTATATATAATATTCAAGCTAGAACAAGTGAGTCATCAATTAACATAAGTATATGACAATAGCAAGAACACAACTTTATATTAAAGCAAAACACATAAACGGTAAACATCTACTAATTTCATCATAATATACAAATCAATCTTTACAAATCCGGACCCATTTATCCCAAAAAAAAAAACTTCAAAATCAACACCAGATTTGCAAGCGTGAATATCAACACAAAAGGAAGTGAAGAAGGTCCGCGTATTTTTCTATGTTCATCGGTTGAAGACAAGCTGAAGGAGCATTTTGAAAACTATGGTAAGGTAACTAAGGTGGTCATCATGGGAGATAAGGTCACGAGTCGACTAAGAGGTTTCAGTTTCATCGTCTTCGCGCATCACTCCCTCTTTGATCGGGTTCTCTAGGATAAATACATCATAGACGGCAGAACCATGTTACCTTAAAAAAATTGTCATACCGCACCGACATGGTGTCGATGTCGGTGTCGCACCCGTGTCGAGGTCGACACTCCACCTCTTAGAAGTGTCCGTGTGACTTAGGATGTTAGTATACAGTCAATACAAGACCATTCAACCATAAAAGACATCTCATGACAAACACTCAAATTCACCGTGCATAACTTCAAAAAACAACAACAACTAAGCCTTTTCCCATACTAGACGGGGTCGGCTACATGGATTCTTTGTTTCCACAGATCCCTATCATGTGCCATGTTAGCAGTTAACTCCCAATAAGCTAGATCATTCTTTATTGTTTCTTTCCAACACTTTTGTGGTCATCCTCTACCTCTTTTAATACTTTCCAAATTTAGTTTTTCTAACCTCCTTACAGGTTCTTCTTTTGATCTTCTTTCTATATGTTCAAACCATCTTAAACGATGTTCTCTCATTTTATCCTCTATTGGTGCCACTCCTAATTTGTTTCTAATAACCTCATTATGTATACGGTCTTTTCTTGTATGACCACTCATCCATCTCAACATCTTCATTTCTGTCACAGATATCTTTTGTACATGTTGATGATTAACTGCCCAACACTCATAACCATAAAACATGGCAGGCCTAATTGCTGCTCTATAATATTCATAAAACACCGTGCATAACTTCAATCTAACAAAAAATTATTACTTTTACATTTCAAGCAATAATTTAGATTATGTCATACACATCCAATTTCCAATCAAATAGATTCACCGTCCTAAGAGTAACATAAATTATTCTTAGAAACTTAATTGGAATTTTCTCCCACTAGAATCAATTTGACATTTCACAAATAAATTAATGACAATCAACATCCTCAATAACAAATCAATTTAACTAAAACAAAAAAAATGTTAAATTTTAAATCACAAAACCAAAAACATAAAGTTCAGCCTAGGGGACTTCTTAGAATAAATTATCCAAAGCCTGAAATTTAACATAAATTTAACATAATGTTTATCAATGGACTAACTCTTCGATAAATTTAAGATAGTTATATTTAACATATTCTCTTCGATAACTGAACATTTTCAAACTAATCAATGGACTAACCCTGAAAACCATATGGTTGTTAATTTCTAGCCAAATTAACATAATGTGCATAGAAAGAGCATCCTAAGATCTTTTAATCAGATAAAAAACATAAATTTTCAGTTATTTTATCAAAAGCTTCAAAAGTTCGAATAATTAACTTAAGTCCACTGTTCATCTTCTCTTCAAAAAATTATGATGTAATATAACAAATGTACTACCTTAACACATACATATAATATAGACATACAACAAATTTCCTAGAAAATAAGATAATCCAAGAATTCAACCACAACGTAACGTGAAAGAAGTTATTTATGCTCTAATGTTATCAATGTAAATGTCATATTCCATGAGTAAAATAATTCATATTCCATGAGAGAAGAATCCCACTAACCATGAAATTTCCTGAAAATCTTTCTTTGTAATTGTTCGTATTTGGAGAATGATAACAAGAAGCAAAATCCCACAAACCCACAACCTAAATACTACCCTGTTGGTAGAATTGTTTCGCCAACAATAAAATATATGGTGAATGAATTGTTTCGCCAGTTCCTAAAGAGAGAAGTGGTATATAATATATACTTCTTTTTCAATGAAAACCGCCTTCTAGTTTTGGCTTTAAATACAACCTCCTACTAGTTGCTTACAATTAGCTAAATCGTAGTAACCCGCTCAAGTTAAATGCTTCCAAATATGAAGTGGTAGGAAAAAGTTTCCCACTTTCTGCACATCTTCTTCAAAAATCCTATCCATATGTGGTGCTTATCGCAAACTCAACAAACTATATCACCCACCATAGAGAAAGATCATATACTACCAAAATAGGTCAAGTTCCAGGATAATGTAATTGCACTTATTAATTTGACAATCAACTTTCTTGCGAACTCAAAAGATATGGAAATAGATTTGAAAGAGATAACTTATCATCACAAAAAACTTTACCACGTATGCATGTCAAATGTCTTCTAAAATATTATCATGCAAACACATCCGTACATGCACAGTAATTTACATTTCAAGGAACAAGCAAAACCATTTACTGAATGCATCACAAAGCAAACTATGCAGCAAACTATGCAACCGATACATCTTATAATTTCTTAGTCATCAGCATGCAAAAATTCAAAATGTAAATACTACCAGCATGAGTAGAACACAAATGATCACTGGCTTTGTTCTAATTAGCATACAAGAATTCCATCTGCTATGACATCTTTTACACATGTTGATTGATTGCTCAATACTCGCACCAAGGTTGTAAGTATTCTATATGTATCAAAAGTTTTGAAGTGTATCTTTTTTTTATTTTTTAATCAAAAGTACAATAAAATTAAAAAAGAAAACCTCAAAAGCAAGGGGGAAATTTAAAAAGAGCTCCAAACTAACAGCTAAATTAAGTAATCAATGTTATATGACAAAAAAAATGAGTAGGAAATGAACTTTTTAATAAAGGAGGGAATTCATTCCTTTTTTCTGTGTAAGGGAGTACACTCCTCATAAACAAGGAAGCAAATGGGAGTAATTACCTATTTAATAGGCATTTCCTGCCTACTCAATAGGCACTAGATACTAAAATAGCAGCTATTAAATATATTAGTGCTATAATAATTATTCAATAGGCATTGGGAAGGAAATTGCTAATTCAATAGGCAAGAGTCGAGAAACATTAATCCAAATTGAATAAGTAGGCTATTGTAAAGTCATCACCTGCCTATTCAATACTCAGTAATTGTTATAGAAAGTAATGTATAACAATTAACTATATGTACACTAGGCATTAAATGTCTAAATACTTTCCATTTCCTTTTATTCTAGGTACTGTCAAGAAGCATTAGAGGCAACAGCTTTTCAAATTCAAAATTCTTTTAAAATTGCCAAAAACCACATATGGTTTCATGCTACAAAGGGAGTATCATTTGAATGCATGATATGCAGTATATCAATACACTACCGTATCATGTATGGTTGGTTACCCATGTCATCAATAGCAGTTAGCAGCCCACATATAGCAATAGTGGAGATATAACAGATTTAGTGATACACTCTTATTAAATATAAATATATATATATATATACATATGTAATGAATTATCAA
Source organism: Brasenia schreberi (assembly GCA_036023115.1). Lineage (NCBI taxonomy): Eukaryota > Viridiplantae > Streptophyta > Magnoliopsida > Nymphaeales > Cabombaceae > Brasenia > Brasenia schreberi. Next base: position 15,473,055 of record JAYKKT010000081.1, on the reverse strand, counting down.
ATTGTTTACAAAATAATAAGAAGCATATATCCACAACAATCATAATTATGCATCAATCTATACAAACATTTCTAAAATTAAAGAATGTACAACAAAATCAATTGGAAAATAAAGTAACAAAATATAAAATATCAAAGATGCATAGTTGTACACTTGTTTGCATTAAAAGGAACAAAGTATGAACAAGGTCAATGCACCTAAAGAATGCATATACAACAACAACAACTAAGCCTTTTCCCATACTAGACGGGGTTGGCTACATGGATTCTTTGTTTCCACAGATCCCTATCGTGTGCCATGTTAGTAGTTAACTCACAATAAGCTACATCATTCTTTATTGTTTCTTTCCAACACTTTTGTGGTCGTCCTCGACCTCTTTTAATACTTTCCAAATTTAGTTTTTTTAACCTTCTTAAAGATTCTTCATTTGATCTTCTTTCTATATGTCCAAACCATGTTAAACGATATTCTCTCGTTTTATCCTCTATTGGTGTCACTCCTAATTTGTTTCTAATAACCTCATTATGTATACGGTCTTTTCTTGTATGGTCACTCATCCATCTCCACATCTTCAATTCTGTCACACATCTTTTGTACATGATGATTAACTGCCCAACACTCATAACCATAAAATATGGCTGGCCTAATTGTTGCTCTATAATATTTACCTTTTAACTTTAATGGTATCTTCTTATCACAAAGAATAGTTGATGCTCCTCTCCATTTTAACCAACCAGCATTAATTTTATGCATAACATCTCCATCAATTCTTTCGTCACTCTGAAAAATTAATCCTAGGTATTTAAAACTTTCCTTTTGGGGATGCAATGTGTGTCAATTTTAATTTCTATGTCCTTTGCGGTAACCAAATGATCAAACTTACATTCCATATAATCTATCTTTGTTCTACTAAGTCGGAAGCCTTTGCTTTCTAACGTTTCTCTTCATAGTTCCAATTTTCTATTAATTGTTTCCTTAGACTCATTCACTAATACAATGTCATCTGCAAATAACATACAGCAAGGTACTTCATCTTGAATATGTTTTGTTAACTCATCCATCACCATTATAAATAAGTATGGACTTAAAGTTGATCCTTGATGTAACCCAATATTAACTTCAAAAAAGTCTGTCGCTCCTTCATGAGTCCTCACACATGTTTTTGCATCATCATACATGTCTCTTATAAGGTTAATATATGTCAATGGGGATACCTCTTTTTTCCAAAGTTCTCCAAAGAACCTCCCTCGGTAACCTATCATAAGCTTATTCTAGATAAATAAATATCATTTAAGGTCTTTCTTTTTTACTCTAAAATGTTCCATAAGACGTCTCAAAAGGTGAATCGCTTCAATAGTAGATCTGCTTGGCATGAATCCAAATTGGTTCTCTGCTTGATACTTGTCTTAACCTACGTTCGATAATTCTTTCCCATAATTTCATAGTATGGCTCATTAACTTGATACCTCGATAATTTGCATAATTTGGAATGTCTTCCTTGTTATTATATAGGGGTATAAGTGTACTTGCTCTCAATTCCTCGGACATCATTTGGTTTTTTCATATTTCATTAAATAGTCTTGTGAGCCAAGTGATTCCTATTTCTCCTAGTATTTTCCAAACTTCTATAGGAATATTATCTGGTCCTACCGATTTACCACCCTTCATATGTTTAAGAGCCTCTTTGACTTCATACTTTTGAATACGTCAGTAAAAATTGTTGTTTATATACTTTTCTGATTTGTTAACTCCCCTAAACTAATACTAACATCTTTATTTTCATTAAAAAGCTTATAGAAATAGTTTTTTCATCTATTTCTTATATCATCATTTGCCACTAGAATTTTTTCATCCTCGTCTTTGATGTATGTAACATAATTAAGATCTTTAGTTTCCTTATCTCTAGCCCTAGCTATCCTAAAAATATCTCTTTCACCCTCTTTTGAGTTGAGTTTTTTTTATATAAATCCTCCCAAATTTTAGCTTTTGCTTCACTCACGGCCTTTTTCCCTTTTTTTTTTTTGCTTTCTTATAAGCCTCTAAAGTTTCACTAGTTTTCTTAGCATAATGTAATTTGTAACATGCCCTCTTTGCCTTGATTTTATTTTGTACTTACTTCACTCCACCACCAAGCTTCTTTTTGTGACAGTACACCTCCCTTAGATACACCTAACCAGTGTTATCTGTACGATACGTATCATATCGTGGGCCACCACGATATATGAAGTTATTAAGTGTGTATACGATTTTTATTGCATTCATGAAGTGGGAGACACTCCATTTGAGTGTTATTTGAAGATTGGGGATTTACGAAGTGCTTTTATTTTCAGGTTTTTGTTTGAATTAAAGTACTCCATTGAGATGGCAAGAAGGGGTGGTAGAGACTCCCATTATCGGTCTGATGATCCGGCATGGCAGTGGGGTATACCAGTTGAGGGTTCAAGGTTAAAAATTATATGCTTATTTTGTAAAAATGTGGTTAGTGGTGGAATTTCAAGGTTGAAACACCACCTAGCAGGAACCAGGAAAGAAGTTGCTCCATGCACAGGCAGAGTTAGAAGTGTGCCAGAAGGTATTAAATGGCAATTCTTGCAGATGATTGAGAGCATACAGGAAAGGAGACAACAAAAGGATGATTTCCAGATGTGTGAAGAAGCTGATGATGCTACTGCCACTGGAGTTGGATTCACTAATAGTTTGCCTTCAGATGCTAGAACAGAGATTGGTAGTAGCAGTTCGCGAGCACCTAACAGGAGAAAGAGGGTTGCAACTGAAGACTTTGGAGGTGGCAGAAGAAGTTCAGGAAGGAGTAGAGGAAGAACTTCTTCTACCATACATTCGTTCTTTCCTACTTCCACTGCACCTGGTGCTCAACCTGGAATTTGTGCTGCTATGGCTTCAGAACAACTGCATGATCAGACAGACCTTGCAATGGGAAGATGGTTTTATGATGCATGCATTCCATTTAATGCAGCAAACAGTTTTCATTTTCAAGCAATGACAGATGCAATTGCTAACATTGGTCCAGGATACAGGATGCCCTCTTATCAGAAGTTGAGAGGGAAGATATTAGATCAGACCGTCATTGAAGTGCAACAATATTATTCGACTTTGAGACAGTCGTAGAAGGAAACGAGATGCACTATCATGGCAGATGGATGGACCGATAGGCGAGGAAGGACATTGCTTGTATATTGCCCTAAAGGACTCATGTTTTTTAGATCTCTAGATATGTCAGAGGAGAGGCACACTGCAGAGATCCTACGACAGAAATTTGATAAGGTTATACAGGAGGTTGAGCTAGAAAATATAGTCCAATTGATTACAGATAATACAGCTAACTACAAAGCAGCTGGGAAGGAGTTAGCTGATATTTATGGGACTTTCTACTGGAGCCCATTGTTTAGATCTCATCCTCGAGAACATTGGTGAGATGGATGAAATAAAGGCAGCAACTAAGTGTTGCCAAGATTTTATAAAATTCATTTACAACCATGCATTTGTTTTGTGTATGATAAAGAGATACACAGAAGGTGCACAGCTTCTTCGCACAGCTGCAACTCGGTTCGCAACAAACTTCTTATCTGTACAGAGTATTATGAGACAGAAGCAAGCTTTAAAGAGAATGTTCTCCTCAGATGAGTGGCAACAATTTGCAAAGTTGCGTCAAAACAGAAGGAATAGAAAGTTGAATGAGATTGCAAAAACAGTTTTTAGAAGTTCATTTTGGAATGCATGTGTCAGATTATTAAAAATTACTTTTCCTTTAGAGAAAGTTTTGAGATTGGCTGACAGCAAGGAGAAACAATCTATGGGCTACCTTTATGAAGCCATGGACAGGGCAAAAGAAGCGATCAGAAATAACTTTAATGGAAAAAAGAGAGATTATATGCCCATGTGGAAAATAATTGATAGTAGATGGAATAAACAATTGCATCAGCCTATTCATGCAGTAGCCTACTATCTAAACCCACCATTCAAGTACTCAGCAACCTTCAAAAGGGATGATGAGGTTAATCGAAGAATCATTAAATGTATTGACAGATTAGTCCCTGATGAGAGCATAGCAGATGCAATACATCGAGAGATGGAGATATATGATAATGCTCCTCACTTGATGGGTTTGCCTGTTGCAATTCGCAACCGCACTACGATGCGTCCAGGTAAATTGTTTATTTTCATATTTAAGTTTCATCTTACATTATTGTGGATTATATCTATAATGTTTGTCTTTTTCTACAGATGTTTGGTGGAATAGGTTTGGAACTGATTGTCCAAACCTTAAAGATTTTGCAGTGAGAGTCTTAAGCCAAACCTGTAGTGCAACAGGTTGTGAAAGAAATTGGAGTGTTTTTTAACACATTCATACAAAGAAGCGCAACAGGTTGGAACACAAAAGACTAAATGATTTAGTTTATATTCGTTGTAACATGCGCCTTCGTGAAAGGTAATGTTGTATTACTTTCAAATTTTCAATTCAATATTGTTTAACTTCAGTCTTCAATTGTTAATATTATTTACTAATTGTTTATCTTTGTTTGTCGTAGGCAATTAAAAAAAGTAAATAGAGAAGAAAGTCAGTTCGATCCAATAAGTTTGGATAATTTTGATATATTAGAAGATTGGGTTATGGAAGACACTGAAGAAAATGCCCTCCTAACTGAAGAATACGTTGTTTGGATTAATTTGGAAGGAGCGCAACAACAACATCAAGGAGATGAAGAATTTGATTTCCAAGAAGAAGGTGTCGCTGACGATGAGGAGGAGGATCTGCAACAAGGAGAAGATGAAGATTATTTAGTTAATGATCCTGATTACAATTTGTAAAATATATGTCTGTAATCTGTATTCCATTTTTTGGATTCAAAATATGTAAATTTGGATGCAATTGTTTAATGTTGAATGCTCAATCTGTACTAAACTTACAGTATATGAATTTAAAGCAATTACCAGATTTTTTCTAAATTTTTCTCGATTTTTTTTAATTTTTTTTCGGATTTTTATTATTTTTTATTGATTTTTAATTAATTTTTGTATTATTTTAATATTAAAGTATGATACGATACGATACGCTCATATCGTGGAGCCAGCGATACGATACGTGTTAGACAACACTGCACCTAACACATCTTTCACCACTTTCCTAATATGTATAGCCATATTGTTCCACATATCACAGGGTGTACCTACCAACATAATTCCAAACATCTCCTTAAAGGACTTTCTATTTAAATATATCTTTTTTCTCACTTTTGAGGTTCCACCATTTAATATGAATAGCTCGATGCACTCTTTTCTTCTTTGTCCATTTTTTTTATTTGTAAATCCATAACTAAAAGTCGATGTTGAGTGGTTAAGCTTTCTCCTGGAATTACCTTGCAATCTTTACAACACGCTCTATCTTTTTTTCTACAAATAAAGTAATCAATTTGTGCTTGTGATAAACCACTCTTATAAGTAATTAAATGTTCATCTCGTTTTTTGAAGATTGTATTGACTATAAAGAGATCAAATGCCATAGCAAAACTTAAAATCTCCCTACCTTCCTCATTTATATCCCCAAAACCAAAGTTTCCATGAATCCCTTGATATCCTAATGCCTCTTTACCGGCATGTCCATTTAAGTCTCCTCCTAAACAAATCGTCTCCCTTTGTAGAATCTTTTGCATCACCTTATCTAACTCTTCCCAAAAAGTTGTCTTTATACTATCTTCCAGTCCTACTTGGGTGCGTAAGTACAACTATATTGAAAACCTCTACTCTTAACACTAATCTCAATGTCATGATTCGGTCACCATATCGTTGTATTTCTACTACACTATCCTTTAAATCTTTATTTATGAAAATGCCAACTCTGTTTCGGACCTTTTCTTTATATTCTCTATCTCCTTTGCTTTTTCTCCAACCCATTTAAAACCTGTATTCTCTACCTGAGTACCTAAAGAATGCATATATTTAACAAAATTGAGAAATTAATGCAGCAAGAGTTAAAATCTTTCTCTCTGACAAGAAAAACTTGCCATAGTGTATAACGGTGGAAAAATAAGAACTTTAAGTGGTTTCAATTAAAAAGAAAATGTACCAAGCAAACACTTAACATAAAACTAGTTCTGAAAGCATAATGAAGATAAGGCATTGCGAAAGTAACTCGGGTGAGAGAACTAGAGAAAGAAATAGAATATTGCTGGAGGGAGAATAAGAAAGAAGGAAAGAGTGAAAGAAAAAAGAAGAAAAACAAGAAAATGAGAGGGAGAGGCCCACCTTTTGTTATTTACATAGAGTGGATGAAGCCCAACCCACACGTACAACCCCCTGAGACTTGAACTCCCGCACCAACAGCAAGGGCAACAAAGCGCCCTTCCGGTTGAGTTCACAATCTTGGTCATTTTCATGAGAGAAAGTACAATGGACTGAACAGAATAAGAAAGGAGCGAAAATAGAAAAACAAGAGAGAAGAAAGAAGCAAAAGAAACAAAAACAAAAAAAGTGGGCTTGGCAAAAGTCACACGTGGATGGGGGTGATTCAAAGTTTAAGTAAAAGTAGGGAAGCTTTAAGGTTTTAACTTAAAACAGCTTGGATTTGTATGGCAACCATATATATATATGGGTGAGTACTTTAATAATGTTTAAGTGACCCACTATAAGGGTCCATTATATCACTCATCCCACAAAGCAACTATGGCACCTCTTTGTTTTAGTCAACCTACATTAGGTCCATGTATAACATCTCTTCCAATTTTTTCATTGATTTAAAGACTGAACCTCAATACTTAAACTAGCCTTTTGAGAGATGCAATACATGCCAATTTTAACTTTTGTATCATTTCGACCAAGTTACCAAACTTGCAGTATACACATTTTATCTTCATTCTACTAAGTCAAAAAGCTTTTGCTTCTAATGTTTTCTCATTACTCCTTAGTTTGACTCATCTATCTACACAGTGTCATATGCAAATAACATGCACCACGATACTTCATCTTAAAATATATTTCATTAACTCATCCATAACCAAGAGTAGATATAGTCTTAGTATTATTTTTTATTGCAATATGATATTAACTTTGAAGAAACCCATCATGAATTTAAATGTTCTTGCACCACCGTGCATATTCTTTACAAGATTAATGTAGAGCAAGGGATACCTTTACCTCCAAGACTTTCCATAAAAATATCTTAGTAACCTATGATAGCCTGAATAGTAGATTTCACTTTTCTATTATATTACATACTGGTTTAAACCTTTTTCTAATAACTCTTTCTGACAATTTTATTATATGATGCAATGTTGTAAAATCATATCATATGGTATGATTACCATGTATCGGATGCAAGGACAATATGATATAGGTAAGTATATCATAGTAGCTGAGTTGTTGGTCAATATTGTGTCATATAGCATGATATGGTACCGTATCATGTGATATTTCCTGTATCATACGAATCGACATTGAAATCACTGAGACCCACGAGTTTCTTTCCAATGTTTTGCTTTCTAGATTTTTATCAAATCTGTGGTATACTCTCTTCCTTTCATTCTTAATCCATTCTCACCCGATTTTTCACTTAAAAAATTAGAGTTTTCATATTCTTCACCTTTCAAAAGTTTTTTTCTTGTTTTCTTGGCTTCATGGTGTTTCAATCAGTCCAATTCAATGTGAAGGTACCACACTCCACTATATCAAAGTAATAGGCTTATGAATAGATGTATGTTTTGTAATGAGGTTAAGCATGGAGGTATTTTCACATAAAACACCATCTTTCAAGAACCAAAAAAGATGCAAGTGTTTGTTATTAGGTACCCAAAATATGAAATTCAATAAGCTTTGGATGCTACAAAGGACAGGAAAAGATTGTGACAGAGAAAACATAAATAGGTGGTTGGGATATGTCTCAACTATTTAAAATGCTTCTCGAAAGATGTATGGTGAAGAAATGCATGGTGTGACTAAGGAGGAGGAGACAAAAATGCAGGTTCTAGTGGTAGTAACAATGGAGTTGGGAGAAAATACTTGCCCAATGACTATGAAGTGTAGTAAAAGAGGTAGAAGAAATAAGCTTTTCTAAGCTAATACTAGTACTAATATCTTTGCTTGCCACAAGAACTCCCTCATGCTCGTCCTTGATACATATAACATATTGGTTTTCCTTTCTCTAGCCTTAGCTATCTTAAAATGTTTCTTTCACCATCTTTTAGATTAATTTTCTCATATAAATCCTCCCAAGTTTGCTTACTAACTGCTTTCTTAGTTTCTTTCTTTACTTTATTAAGTTTACAATGAACCCATCACAACCACACACAGGACAATTTTATGTTCTACTTAAAGAAGATAATAGGAGTATCTTATTGAGTTTATCAATTGCAAAACAACCGACAATACTTGAACCCCACAAATCTTCATCTCCATGCAGGTTCTTCTTAATAACAAAGCAAAAGTACAACAATTCTTACAGTGCAGAAGTCACAAAACATTTCTCTTTACCACAAACACATGGAACTAGCTGAACTCCAACTCCTACTGCAGTATGTAGCAAAACAGACAACCTGGCCACTCGTTCTCTCTTAGATCTACAGATGAACTATTTAAAGTAGGCTAATCCTCTAGTAGTATGTTAACCGTACTTCCGTGCAAACCAGGATACATAACGTTGATTTTTAGCTGGAGCAGATTCCATTGTTTGAGTGTCATCGACTGAGCTGCTCGTAATAACAAGCAAAGTTGCACGAAGAAGAATCTCTAGCCTTTCTCTTCACAAGGAAACCACCCATGTAAAGAATGAAAGATTTCTCTACTTAACTCCCACCAACACTCACACGTCAAATAATCAACATTTCATAATAAAGAAGGCGATTCAGCCAACCAAAATAACGTAACGAAATCCAACATCCTGATTGAAAAAGTACAACCAGGAGAAAAAAGTAACGCGTAAAATGAAGAGGGATCATTTACCGCTTTCCGGAGCTTCTTGATCAAAGCCATCGGCTTTCTCTTCAAACCTCTCTGGAACCTACATATTGAGCAACATCCAAAATGCAAAACAGATTATTCTCACAAACATAATGTACGAACTAGGTCACAGTATCCCTTACGCAATGCAGAATACATATTGAAATCACACATAGAAGCGAGGAGAGAGAGAGAGAGGTACCGTCTCCGAGCGCGGGCATGGAAGAGCTTGACGAGCTCTTCGGTGGGCATATCGAGGAGAGAATCCAGATCTACGCCTCTAAAACTGAACTTCTTGAACGTCCTCTTCTTGGGCTGGCCTCCAGCGAGTTCCGTCTCCACATCCGCCTGACAAAAAACAAAACACGCCCTCACTCAATTCAAGACGATAAACTCCAGACGCGTCTTGGCGGGACAAATCCACCCAAAACAATGAATCGGAAAACATGAAAGCCCTAGAATTCTAGCCCACCATGGCTCCAAATCGAAGGGGAAGGACGGCCGGGGACAGAGACGCCACGAGCGACGCAAACAGACAGTGGATCGGCCAACGATAATGCTAGGGTTTTTCAAGTTCAAGAAGGGGAAGTATTTATATTCAAGATTTCGATAAAACCCGTGACATTTCCGGTTGGCCTGAAATCGATCGATAGTAAACCAAAGCGGGCTTCATCCGGTTTCAGCTCCGGTTCGTAACGAAAAGATCCGGTTATGGTACACGTATATATAATTGATTATAAAAAATAAAAATATACAAAAAAAATCGTGCCTAAAGAATTACCTCAACTGGTAGTAATTATTGTATAAAAGAAATAAGAAAAATCCGAGAACATAAACTGGGGTCAGGGGTACCAAGTAGACAACTGGTTGGTCTATACAATCACCCCTAGCCGTATTTATATATGTAATTGGTTTTAAATTTAAATGAGGCACACTTTTATTATAATTATGTATTTTGAGGACAAAGCAATAAACAAACCAATTTTTTTATTACAATCATTATTTACATATATATATATATATACTAAATATTATAAAAAAACATCTCACATATAATCTCATCCCAAAATGTCACCCATCATCAACAGGTGTACTCATTCACAACATTACTCATGTCTCTAACAATGAATGTATCACACATTCTTAATGTACTAAAGGTAGTGTATATATGTTACGTATAGTAATAAGGCGCCGGTATTAGAAAGTAAGTTGAGAAAAGCTAGTATTATAATCAAAGCAAAACAAAGTTGAAAATGTTATTATTATATATAATGATTTGTTTATCTGTATAAAGAATTATGTACATTACTGCCTAATTATAATAGGGCGAGTAGGATGTAACTGACAGATTGAATCTCTCAAAATAAATCAATGTATCCTCTTAATATACTATTTAATGTATGTCACACTCATGAGGATACTGCATTGTGATGCCAAAATATTCAAGATCAAAATAATGTGAGTGTTATGTCTTTCAAGTAGCATTGTGTGGCTCATATTGTACTCAAGTTTTGCATGTCTCTTTGTAATGGAGGGCCTTCTTAGTACAATTAGGATGTCTTGATGATGGTTAAACTGACAAATTACATGATCTGACATATAAGGTTTCATAATATCTATACAATGAATGAATTAATAATATTTAAACAACTTATATACATTAAAATTCAAGTATTTTGCAGAATTGTATGGTTATCAATCAATTTATATTGAACAAAATAAAATATATAGGAATATATAATATACAATGTTATGTTTAATTAATAGATTAATAACATAGTTGTCATTTTGTAAAATACTTATTTTGTCATCATTAAATCTAATTGTTATGGTATTTAGTAAGCTGATCAATAGGAGATTACATGTGAGACACATTTTTTATCCATCGGCCTACTCGTGATTCCCCATATAGCTATTTTGGTCGCATGGTAACTCTAAACATTGGAAAATACTCATGCGTTAATGGATGCATGATCATTATTGATACTATATCTGTAGACTTATCATAATATATTGAACAACCTAGTTGATACAATAAATATAATAAAGTATTATCTTCGTTACTAGCTTCTCTTCTTGAAAAATTAGTTCAGATTACCTCAAGCTTAATGACCTCAAACTTAATGTTTAACACTACTTCATCGATGCTCACCCCAACATATCATTAAAAATATCTTTCCTGCTTGTAGTCATTATCTCTTATGTTAAGGTAAAAAGTTGTCCCTCCATTGAAAGATTAAATATCTTGTTCATGAAGTGTGATAGTCATCCCACCTCATGACATATGGAAGATGTTTGTGTCGGGTTGCCAATATTCGATAAAAGTAGTAAAAAATGCATTGTCTATCACTTCATATAGGAAATTTGTTTGCCCAATCAACCTACTCATCACAATCTCAACTTAATTACCGGGCCTCACATCTGTACTTTTCACTGGTTAGACTCTTCCAATAGTAGCATGTGTGAGTTGTTACAATTTTTGTATTATCTACAATATATATTTGCATAGTCAATTAGAATAATGAGTATTCATATTGAATATAGAATTCACAAAAAATAGGAATTACTTATTCTTGTCAGATCTTATAAGCAATGTAACCTTCAAAGCTAGTGAGTTATCTCGGCATATTAGGAAATCCCTCATCCTCACTCTTTGTAATATCAATGTCTGTATCCTTATAACATAAAGGGTTGAGTTCTTATTCTCATCGTTGTCGTTTGTGGGAGCGTCCTACTTATAATAAAGCATTGCATCTCCTAATTGAAAAGCTAGTGAGTTATCTCGGCATATTAGGGGATCCATCATCATCTATTTTTGTAATATCAATGTCAGTATCCTTATAACGTAAAGGGTTGGGTTCTTATTCTCATCATTGTCGTTTGTGGGAGGGTCCTACTTATAATAAAGCATTGCATCTCCTAATTGAAGTGATGACATTATGACTTATTTGTGTCCTATGAGTCATATTTGTATAACAAAAAATTTATGATATCATATCAAAACTCACCCTAGGCGTGTTTCCCAAACATGGGAGACACATTTGGAGAGAAAGTCTCTCTTCGTTAGACACATGCATGAGGTGTATCTCTTGCAATTAGGAGATGCACTTAGGGTACGTCTTGAGCCGGAAAATCTAATGTATTTTTCAATAAAAATTTGTTCAAAAATCAATAAGAACAATAAAAAAACAAAATCAAATCAACACGCTACACTATACCTTAATAAATTGATGAACCCCTTCAAATCAGGTGCTTTTATCTTTCTTTTCTTCTTTCTTTTGATTTCTTTTTTCTTGATGGATTTCGATTCATTCTTTTGTTAGAAATTGTGTAATGTTGCTTGAACAAACGGAAAAATGGATGAAAATGAGGTGTTTTCTGGTTTGTGCAAGAGGAGAGAGAATTATTGGTTATTTTTACGAAAAGATATTTTGGTGATTAACAAAAAATGATCAGGCGTGTTTTGAGAACTTTGAAAAAAGGGGTGTGTAGATAATAAAAGAGGTATGTGCATATCAATCCTGGTTTAAATCCCATCCCACCCTAATCTGAAGTTTTCCCTCACCCAAAACATGTTTTAGACCGTCCATGCAACCTATTTTTTTTATGTTTTTATATTTTCTATGGTTTTAAAAGGTTTTCTGGTTTCAAACCAAAACTGAGACCAATGGTATCCAACAATAACCGGAACTGACTTAGTTCGAGTTTGGTTTTGGTTCGTTTTGATGAACTAGAACATGTAGTTTATCCTCAAATTAGATGGCATAAACTTTCTCAAGTTAACTAAATCTGAATCTCGCTAGTCAGATCTGATTATAAAAGCGGATTTGGATTATCCAAAAATTAGAATTTGGTACATATTTCTGCATTTGAGCTCCACGACTCAGACAATTGGAGCTGGTTAACATGTTAAGTCATTACTAAGCATTTGAATCCGGACTCAGTATATGATTTAGTTTATCCAACTGCTTGGAACCAGATTCTGTTTGGATTCAATAGAGTTTGGATCCTGTCCCAAGTCAACCACGGACTGCTGGACAACCATTCATAAGAGTCTTGACCCAAAACCAGCCCCAAGTGTTGAGGGTACTATAGTAACCTCACTTAAACAATCTCTCTTTTTCTGGAGAACCACGGTGTGGAAGAAATCCTTTTCAACACATGTTTTATTTCACTAATGATACGCAATTGCGCATTAAAGCAAAAAAGACAATTAACTCGCTATGAATGCCACTATTTCCCAGATAAAGCTACGAAAATAGAGATGTAAATACCGGTGAGAGTGAACTCACATTTTATATGGACATGTAAAATGCTGTGATGGTTTGGCCCACTCCAGCCATTGAAGGACTACATATTTGGTCAGGCTCATTTTGACACACAACATATATGCTTAAATTTGTTTTTACATTTTATTGTTTAATTGATTTGATCAATAGTGAAGATTTGAAATGTAATGGTGCATTAAATACTTTTCAAATTCAAACTCCATCATTGATCATGTGATCAAATGATGATCTTAAAGTGGATTTAAGCATTGATGTTTATGCTTATGGATTATGCTCTCTCTATATATATTGGGCTCAAAAAATGAGAAAATAATGCCTGGCCGGACCTTTGTATTTTTTCAACATCGAACCGGGCTCCCAAGGTAGGCCCATTTTGACAGCTTTATATGAAAGAGAATAACGGTTCAAATTGGGCGCCCTTCTATCACGAACCATGAGCCCAGATTCGATTGAACCTAGCATGGACTTGATCTCGCACAAATAATGCAATCAAGATTCTCATTGTTTTATTTGCGTTCATGCAGGCTTTAACTTCTAATTCGTTGATTCATGCATCTGGAGATCGATCTTGGTGCGTGTTGACACGAACCTTGTCGAAAGGGACCTACAGGACTTGAAGAGGGTTCAAGCGCATTTTCATTTCTAATCGAGTACCAAGGCTCATTCAGCGAGACAATAGACCTTTGCTTGGTGGACGTGTAAGTTCGATCCCACCAGCCAGACAATAAGACATTTTCATTTCATATAATTAAGACAGTACCAGTTCCTGATTCTGTGATGCAACTAAGCATGGTTCTAAAAGCAGATCATCATCATCATCATCTCTCTTTTTCGTCTTTTCTCTTTATTCTAAACTAAATTCACCTCGCAGTTGGGTTCGAACTGCTTTTTAAAATATTTGATTGGCTTGTGCAGTTAGCTTTTCATGAGCTTGAGAATAGAAGGGTTGACACTGTCAAGGCATTATGTGAATCAACCTAATATTTGGCGAATATGGAAATCTAATAATGAAGAAAGGAGAAGAGTAGAACAGATGTAAATATTTCATGCATACTATATAGGCACAACCCTGATCCACGTTAAAATGTACATATTAGTTCATCATATGCCACTTGCACATCTTAATGTTATTCAAATACTAAAAGGGGACATCTTAAACCTTAAGAATAGCATGTTAGCACTGTCACAAGAACCATGTCATCTTATTAATGAGAATGAGGCTTGTGTACTTCATGTTAACCTGCACAATAATGCTCTTCGCATTAATATGCAAAACATAAGAATGCAGCCAGGATCTGAATTGAAGAAAAAGGAAATAGCATTAACTGAAATCGCAATTAGTACATTAACTTTACCAAATACAAATACAATTAGGATCAGAACATGAATGACACAAGAAAAGTTAAAACGAACTTTGACATCAATCTACAAATACACGTGGCTAAACAGACCAAAGTAAGAAAGTAAATATATACAGCAAAATAATCATCATCATCATCATCGCTCCAGAAAAAAGTCGGGCCAAGATCTCCAGATGCTCATGAATATGTATCTTAAAATGGTTAGGTATACATAGATACAAAATCTTCACAAAGCCGGCGCACATAGTAGAGAACTGAGAGAACTCAAAAGGGTAAGAAGGGATCAATGTGATCATTCATGAGGTAATCAAAGTGACATCATCTTCAAGGCTATTCGTCTTGCCAATCATGGAACCAAGATCAGAAAGATCAACACCAGAAGAGCCATAAGGAACAGGATGAGGATTAGAAACAGCCCCAAAGTCATGAAGAATGCACCCTGGTGTGGAGGTAAGCGGATCAAGTTTGATATTATAACCATTGATGTCATAATTATAATCACCCTGAAGATTGCAGCAGCTTGTTTCAGCATTCATGCAACCAAGATCAGAAGAAGCAAAATAATCATCACTCCAAGAAGAAGAGCCAATCGGAACTTGGTTAGAACTAGAAACGGCAATGAAGTCATGAAAAGTGCAGTTGGGTGTCAAGATAGAGGAATCATGGGTAGTATCGCGGTCACCAAAACAAGAGGATTTTGCACGGTCCTCACAAATTGTGCTGGAACCACTCAACATTTTGCGGGCTATGGCCGCATGGTCATCGGAAGTGAAATCAGGGGCGTGACTATCCTCTTCACTGCACATGAGATGCCTCTTCTTGGCATTGTTCTGTTGGTGTCCGTCGGAATAGACATACCGGTCGAGGACGTTGTCGATGGAGGAGTTGGAGTAGGTGAAGGTGTTCCCAGCGGGAGTGAAGACGACGATGGCGATATCACCTCCGCAAAGGGTTACGAGTTCGGAGGCCTTCTTGAAGAGGCCTTGACGCCTCTTGGAAAAGCAAACTTGCCGGGCTTTTTCATTTGCAATCTTCTTAATCTCCATCTTCCGCTTTCCCTTTCCCTTTGGCGTAACGCTTCTATTTGGATTTCCATCGCCGCTGATGATGCTTCTATCCTCGTTATTCTCTGCCATGAAAATGTAAGAAGGAACGCAGCTTTTTCTCTGAAGTTTCTAAAGAACGCTTCCTGCAATTTATGAATACAACCTTAGAAACACAAATTAATTTTCAATCACTAAACACGATTAAATCAAACGCATTAGAAAGTCTCCTGGTTTATAATATGAAATAACGTATGATGCACAACTGACACAAGAGTTGGCTCCTGTGAGGCGACACTATTCCAATAGGGAAACATGGTATGAGAAACTAGCTTCTCTTTTATGGAACAAGTTTCCAGTTCTTTCACTACTATGAGTGATTGCTCCATCATTGTGACAGATTAGAGCCATTTTCTAATGCTTTTCAGTATCTTATTTTATAGATTTTTCACTATGTAAGATCGACATTTTTTCAGAAGGATAAGAGAATAACAATTAATGAGGCTGAACGAAAATCATTAATTAAAACTGGAATTTGTCTATACTTGTTATGATTAGACTGAGATTCGTCATTAATTAACCTACATGAACTAATGACTGACAATGTAAACAGCAAATGCCAACACCATCAATTCTGTGTCTTTCGTTTACTTTTCAAATTAAGCAACAAACTGTAGTTATTATGCAACATATATCTCCAATCTTCAGTAAATAGCACGAGAGGAGGAGCTTTTGGAGAAACGAGAACACGTCCTATGCAGGCATGCTCGTTATCAGATTTCTTCATATCCGAGACCAAAAGCTGAAACACCATGCATGTACCAGATTCGGAGACAATGTATATGAATATACATTGGACCAAGCTAAGGTGCCCATGATTAGATTTCAATATATATATGTATCGATTTTCATGTGTGTGTGTATGCATACTGAACCAAAAGCTGAAGATCGCCGCTATATGTTTCAGACCAGTATGGTGTCAATAATAAACCATCGTAGACTTAACCGACTAAAATGAACACCTAGAAATAAAAAGATACAGAGACGCTTTCTTAAAAGAGCTCAATATGCATAGGCGTCCTTTATCACAGAGTGATTACAATCGTCAGTACTTTTATTGAAGAAAAGGAGTAAGTACCATTCACAAAGAAAATCCTGATTAAGGAATCAAAACGTTTTTCTCATCTAATAATTCATGCATCGGAATGTCATTTTCTTTACGTCCTAATTCTATGCAAACTATCCAAATGAAACGAACCCAAGTCACAAATTAACCCACAAAGTTGATAATTTAGAGCAATCATTCCATGTCTACCATAACCACTCTGTTCGAAGGAAACGACATGGAAAGCTCGCCTTCCACCTATAGTTGTGATTCAATTCGGTATGACCAGGCCGCTTCAAATCTGAAGGGCCTGTGTTGGAATGGCTGAGAATCTCTGCATCGTGTTCAAAGGATTGGGTGATCGTCCGAACAGGTCATCCGAGGGAGCACCCGTTATCTGAGTAGCCGTTCAATTAGATCGCACAAAGAAACCCGAGACAAAAAGCCGATTAACGTATGCTCCAAATATTTCTTCGTTCTCAATACAAATGAACAATAATCGGCAAAGTGAAAAAGAGCAAGGAAGCCGAGCCTAGCTTAGTGAAAACGCTAAGAGCAATGCGACAACATGGATTTCTCTCATGAAACGCCTACAATAAAAAGTGAACCTTCACCGAACCGAGAGAGGACGAAGAAGCTTTACCCCGCTATCTGCAGCACGAGATGCTACCGAGCTCTTATTGATGGACGCCGGCCGGCGATCGGAAGGGGAGGAGCAAACAAGGCAGCAGAGCGTGCCGGAGAACAGAGAGAGAGAGAGAGAGAGAGAGAGAGAGAGAGAGAGAGAAGGGTCGCTTGGTTAACTTTCTTAATTCCTCAGCCAACTTTAAAAGGGATCTTAGCCCAGCGGGATAGAAAGAGCGCGGATTCGGTTGGGATATTTCAAAAATCATATCGATCTGATGTTCTTACCAAAAGGTATCTTCATTTGTTCAAAATTACTCATTTCGATATGGTTTTGTCCAAAATAAGATTTCATGTATGTAAGATATTTATGGGTGTGTGATATAATTGCAAAATTATGCACAAAAGACCTTATGGTATATATATATATATATATATACCTAGGTACTTATAGCCCCATGAACCAGCCTGATGCAGCCCACCTTGACCCTCAGGAATAGATGGAACCGGCCATTTGGCCCTACTACAAATATGAGCCAGGATATTTTCACCCGGTCCAACATTTTTCGGCCGTAGCACCCTTCGGGCCCGACCTGTTTTGACACCTTTTATTATATTTCTATTTAGCTCTAGAGACGATGTAAAGAGGACGATAGCATGCAAAATCTCAGTAAACTCGGATATCAATTGCTTGTGACTCTTTTGCTCTGAGAATCGTCTTAACCGAACAACCAAATCGCTCTTTCTGGTTTTCATGGTCATGCCGTTGGGTGGATTAATCTGTTGAACAAAAATAATATAACTTGATGCCATTTTAGGATTTAAAAAGAAATGTCTTGTTTGATAATTATTTTCAATCCACGAAAACCGCATATCATCTAAAATGGCCTTCAAGAGAAATAGGTTTTCATGTGTTCTGGTAGTTAATTATTTTTTATATAAATACTAAAGAGATTTTGTCAGCTAGTATTTCTCTAATTATTTATGTAAATACTAAAAACAACAAAAATAAGAATGTATTTCTCTAAATTTTTCGTGTGTTCCAAAAATATAACTTGATTTAACGCATGGCTATCATAAAATATGTTTTTCTTTTTTGTTACAAGAGGAGGCCAAAGCTTAACACACACTCACACATGCACCTTTTGGGAGTCCGAACTCCCGACCAACAGCAGCGGTGCTAGCGCTCCCTGTCATTGAGCTAACATTAGCCCAGCATGCTAAAAGCAACATGAAAAAAGATATTTTGTTATACGCAATGCGACTAGAAAATCCAACACTAAACACGATTCAAAAAGTTTGTCCTTGCACACTGAAAGCAACATGAAGAAAAATTGATTTGGTTAAGCATGAAAGATGAAATTATTAGCACTATATTGCTTGACACAAAGACGAACACCCTGGCATAAAAATGACCCAAAAAATTGCTCAAAAGTTTGTCCTTGTACCATGTTGCAATGAGCATCTCAAACAAACATGAAATGAAACAATAAGCAACACCGAAAAATAAAGCTCATATGGCACCAAGGTGGTTCATGGTAAAGGTACTAAATTAACGGCCTTAGGCCCCTCAATCTTAAACTTGTTATAGGATCACTAGTTGTAGGGTCCAAACTTTTTACAATACTATACGGGTCAAAATTTTAAGCTACACATGTAATAGGAGGCCCAAATTTGTTAGACTGATCCAGTTTTTCAGTCATCTAAACTTGTTCAAACTTCAGTTTTGGCCAAGACTTATATGAAGTAACTAACCCCTTTGTTCTGTGGTGCCAGGACCTTGGTAATGGGAATACAGGCCTAGAACCAAATAGGCCTTAACCATAGTTTAAGAAATCATGTCCTGTGTTTGATCTTTTAGTAGTGACACTTGGGTTTTCATGCAAACAAAGGAGGAGACACTTGGGTTTCATGTGAAGCTCCTAAATTCACATTGGATATATTCGACAGAAGGTGTTGGCCAAGGAAATCAACTTGCTGTCAACAATTTGTTTACATATAGCAGATACGAAAGCTTTGCAGCATATGCAAATGTCTTTAGTAGATTCTCATATCTTCAGGTTACTGAACATATCTTTCCATATATCAGACAAGAATACTTTTGTTGCACATGCAGATATCTTTAGAAGCAAATCAAACCCACTTATAGGCTAGTTGCAATGCCCTCCTACCTTCCTGCTTGATGCACAGAGCAACCAAGAGAGAGAGAGAGAAAGAGAGTTGTTTGAGAGAAACAATCAAAGTTGGAAAGCCACAACTGCAACCTTCAGTTGGATTACATAGGGGCTAACGAGTTGTGGGCATGGATCTGGATCCGATCTAAAACCCATTTATCACATTTCTTCTCTCTCAAACAGAACCCTTAGATCAATATGTTCCGCTAATCACATCAATGGAGCACAAAGAGACACCAATGACAAGACTAAACCAAATGTTAATTAACCTGGGTTATGCTCATTTGATCAGGGTTTGTCTAACTCAGCTTCGCAATCGAACAAGCCAAACCAAATTTTAATTAACCCGGGTTATGCACATTTGGTCAAGGTTTGTCTAACCCAGCTTCGCAATCGAGCAAACAGAACCAGATGAAGCCTTTTCCCAGTCAAGTGGAGTTGTCATATTCATGTAATTCTTTGTTGTCATATCTTTCGACTCTTTTAAAGTGTTTACTATCTAGTTTCTCTCTTCTTTTATCAAAACCTTGTTAGGTTTGTCTCTTCAAAATTTCAGCCACTTCGTTGTGGTTTTGATAACTCTAAATTCAACCTGTGTCTGGCTTGATTTTCTTCATTGACACCTAAAATTCGAAGAGCACATATTCGAAGTTGATATTAAGGATGTGAACAAGGTTCCTTACTATAAAATTTACTTTTGCTGAATAAACTTGATCCCTTCAAAGAGACTCACCTGGCTAGCATGTTTTTAGCTGGTTCTTGGCCTTATTAAGGAATCAACACCTCTCGTTAGATTCAACTTGACAAGAACGTCTTTTGTAGATCTTATTGAGAAAAATTTATATCTTCACAAGTGGCTAGCATGATTTTAGTTGGTTTTTGGCCTGATAGGAATCAACACTTCTCGTTAGATTCAAATTGACAAGAATGTCTTTTGTAGATCTTATTGAGAAAAATTTATTTCTTCACATGTGGCTAGCATGATTTTAGCTGGTTTTTGGCCTGATAGGAATCAACACCTCTCGTTAGATTCAAATTGACAAGAATGACTTTTGTAGATCTTATTGAGAAAAATTTATATCTTCACACCTGGCTAGCATGATTTTAGCTGGTTTTTGGCCTGATTAAGGAATCAACACCTCTCGTTAGATTCAAATTGACAAGAATGTCTTTTGTAGATCTTATTGAGAAAAATTTATATCTTCAATGACAATTACTTAAGCGAGAAGTCAAGGTGAAGCTCCTCGATGAGGTGGTAGTACGAAAAATAGTCAATGATAATCTAAACTTTTCCACTTGAGAAAAAATAAAAGGTTCAAACTTTCCTACAACTTATCTTAGAATAAGTTCACGAGAGGTATATTTGTTTTATCTTTTCATTTGAGATAACATATATTGATTGTTTAATTTGAAAATATGCATTTTCTAATTACAACGTGCCTCATAACATGAGAAACTAATGTGATAGATATTGATTGTATTCTTATCTGAAAATATGCTTTTTTAATCAAGTGTGTGTCGAGGTATGATGGAGACTTGATGGGCTAAGTGCTACTTTATAAAGCCTAAGTTGGTGTAGGAAGTTCTAGAAAGAAGATTAAAAAGTAAACATATGTTCCATAAAATTACTAAAACCATCCTTGTATTGGATATCTGCATCCATATCCACTTAAAATAATTGTATATGTAACCATATCCATATCAACATCTATATGGGTGTCGAGGAGTGTGCATAGGATAAGAACCGAAATCAAACTGAACTTTACGATAAAAAACTTGGTGGATTTCTGTTTGGTTTTTGGTTGTGACCGATTTTTCCTAAGCTCTTATGAAGCTCCAATGCCAATTGAATTTTAGGCTATAGAACATAGCTTGGTCCAAATAAATGAACTAAATCAATGCTAACAATCAATATTTTGTTTATCTAATAACATGAAAAGTAACCCTGTCATGGCTTGTTCCGAGCCCGAATGTGAAAGGAGGGCTGCATTAGGCTTCCTATAATGGGCATAAAATTTTCAATTTTTTTACTATGGATTTTAGATTTTATGAGCATTTCGTTGAAGGTTTGGTTTTTGTCTCGGATCTTGCTGAGCTAGAATCACCATTTTTACTTTCAGATGGAGACATAGAAAACTTTTATCTTCCCAGCACCGCTGTGCGTTGCTGCTGCAGAGGAAAAAACATTCTTATATTGATCTGGTATTACTAAGAAGATCTTAGCCTTGACTGGACGAATGTATCACATCAGTCCGTTCACTACATTTACGTACCACTAAAAGTGTTCAAAGTATAACAAAAGAAGAGAACTTAAAAATGGTAAATACAGCATAACTTGCTGATCCAATTCAACGATCACATACGTAAAAGCAGAATATGAGATAACCCGAGGACTTTGTGCTTCATTGATCAATCCATCAGAAGTTGAAGAACACTCAGTTTCTGCAAGATAACCAATCTGTAAACTATCAGAATCACTGAATGCCGTTGATGAATTATTTTGAAGTTCAGCACATGTAGATTGCTTGGCAACCAGAGCAGATAAAAGGTCCTGAAGCATCAAAATAGCAGACTTTTCTTGAGCTTCTACATGAGCTTCAGATTCTCCAACAGAGTTTTTTTGGACGGAAACTTCTTTAACTCAATCCCTTGGCTGTGTGTTAGCTCTCTCAACTTCTGTTCTAAAAGGGGACTTAAAGAATCTCCGGTCACATCTTTTAGTTCACGAGATGGCACCCTCCTGCCATGCATGTCGGAGGACCTCTTCTGCGGAAAATTGGTATGGGAACCGAGACGCATATCATCTAGTTGGTTAGTGTAGACGTGATTTTATTTCAAATCATGGGATTCAAAATTAAACCCTCGAACTACGTCGGGTTGCGCGAGCGTGCCAGTTAGTTTATCAAAACTAACAAATTCTGATTTTCTGACTTCTAAGAACGATTGTGGACAAGTGAGATCTTTTCGACTTAGGCTTTCTTGAACCAGCGCTCAAGGGTCAGCCTAGACGCTTGAAATTTGTTTGAATCCGTTAATTCGAGAAAGAAAAAACCAGATTTTCCAAAGTTTCAGATTTGTGTTTAAGTTCTTGATTTCTGAAAATTTTCAGATTCTGAAAGTTGCAGAATCTGTTCAGTTCCAAAGACCTATTCTCTAAATTTTTAAAAATACTTCTGATTCTCTAAAAATTTTTTATAATTTAGTTCTTTATTTTCTGAGAATTAAATACATAATCAGAAACTGTTATAAAATTCGGAACAGCCCTGTTTCTGTGAATAAGAAGCTCAGAAAAACAGCAATATCTCAGCACTCAGTCATCCAATTTCGATAAAATTTATTGTGTTAGAAAGATACGGATGTTAGGTTTCCAAAGAATCAAATTTCATCCAATTTCATTTAGTGGTTGCAGAGATATGGGCAAAAGAACAGAGGTCTGTTACTGAACGTTCTGTTTCTGTAAAACGCAATCTGGATTTTGTATAAACTTCACGGATCTAATTGGCTAGGAAACAGTTCATAACAATTCCTCAAAATTTTATCTAAGAACGTTTGATATGTCTAGATTATTCATGCAAAATTTCGAAGCAATTGGCTTATCCGTTTGTCTATAAAAATTCCGTGATCAGACGCATGTGCATGGACAGTTTCAGAAACCAAGTTTGCAGAAAATTTCAGAAAGTTCCTAACGTGATTCTAAAACGAAATTCAACCTGTATCAGTCCTAATGATGCATGGAAGTCATCTAAACATGGATTTTAATTTCGTTCATGAAGGAATCATGCATGTTTGTATCGATATAAATGAAGAACATGGGCTCAAGGCCTTGATTCATGTACAAATTTCCAGAATCTGTGCTTTTTCAGATTCTCATGAATTAAAACCAATTTGTGCAAGAATTCCAACCTATGTGAGTGAGAGGGGACATAGGAGCACTTCGCCGGAGGATCGTCGGACGTCGAAACCAGGCCGGACTTCCTTCTTCTCCTTCTTCTCTTCCTTTCTCTCTCTCTCTCTATTTCTCTGAGTTTTCGGACTGAATGTTCCTCTCTTTTTTTTGGTTCCCTCTTGATGCTCGTTGGTTGATGCCCTGTGCAGCACCTGGGAGAGCCTTTTTATAGGCTCTGGCTGTGATTTGGATAAGCCTGATGGTTGGGATTTGGATGAGTTCGGTTTTGATTGTGTTGATAAAATCTTATCTGGATTGGTTGGAACATCATCTACATTTGATAGGCATAATCCTTGTTTGATTGTTGAACGTTATCTACATTTGATAGGCATCTGAGTTGTTGAATCATTATCTGTATTTGATTTCATCTGCATTGGGCAATCTTGAACGTGATCTTCTGATCCTTCCTCAATCTGTTGCAGATATGGATGAGAAGCTCTAGAAGTCGTTGACAACATGCAGCTGGGAGTCGTTGAAGGCTGTTGAGAAGCGGTTCACAAGGGTGATCATCACAATGGAACGTCTCTTCTTCTTTTGTTGTGCCACGCACACTATCTGCATCTTCCGGTTTTAACTGTTGTGGCAGAACGCCGTCATTATCGTTGCTGTGATGAATCTTTTGTTGCGCTGTCCTTCAATGCTTCTTTGTCGACTTCATTGGTAAGCTTCAAAACAAAGAAAACCGCTAGCTCCTTCCAGCACTTTACCATGATGACTCCTTACAGGATGAGAAGATTTCAAATACTTTTCAGCACCTGACTTTTTATCCACTTAAACAGGCCTGGAAGGCTGACCTCAGCACCATCAAGCTGCTCCAATAACAGAGCATTTTCGGCCTCCAAACCATTAAGCACTTCCTCCTATTATTTAACAAATGTTTGTATTTCATTTGCTACTGCAACATCCAGATCACGCTCTTGTAAAGTTTCTGACAGCTCCTGTCTAACTTCACCTTCAGTGCGAGCTAGTGACTATTGAGCCTTCGCTGCTGTGTTTTCAGTTTCTAAATAGTCTGCAATTAGTTTTCTTAATTTCTTTGTCGGTTAGAGGTGCCTCAAAACTGAATTTATCACCATCCTTGGAGATCGGTGGTTTCCTATCATCAGAATGAACACTAGGTGCTTAACTGGGATCACCTTCTCCATCTTCCGAGTTCTTCTCCTTTCCCTGCATCTCAATCAGGGATGGATTTTGTTCCTTTTGACATTCAGTTTCCTCGATAACAGAGTTGAAGACCTGTGTACAATCTCTCTTTTATCTGCACACTTGCAGTAAAAGTGGTTAAAGAAATCCATGTTCCATACCCACATATTTTGAAAGTATTAATTGGGCCTATGTTACGAATTTATAAACCAGCCATCATGTTCTCGAGATTTACTCCATGAGCGTTGGAACATTAGCATTATTCTTATCATAATGTAACAAATGACGATGCAAACTGATGCATATCCACACTAATTACCTTGACACCCAAGTGTAACATGGACACGTTACGAAAGGTGTTCGATACCAAACCTTTGTTTTCGGAAGCTTTCGTTCTTGCTTCCATCTTTCCTTTCCTTTGATAACATCAACTTTCCCCTCCGGCAACTGATTTCTTTCCGAATATGAACTTTTCTTTTTTGGAAGCTCACTTTCCCTTTTTGACACCCGCTCTCCTTTTTGGGCACCCACCTGCCTTTTCAGGTGTTAACTTGTCTTATAAATGCCTGTTTCTTTTCAAATGGCAAATTTAAAACAAATTTATCAACACAAAACTTTTAAAGAAACGAAATCCTGCTTTTTCCATGCCGGGGGCAAAATCATCATTTTCAGCCAATCTTGTAAAAATTCGAAATTTTCAGAAAGGAAAGTATTCTTTTATCATTTTAAAGCTTTCATAAAATTTTGGTACCGAAACAAACTCGTTTAGTGCCTTTTTCATTCGAAAACCCAAAATTAACAAAAATGGGCACTTTCCTAAAAATGTAAGAATTTTAAAAGAAAATTTTGGGTGTCTACAGTTAGAAGCATCACATACAAACTCACCTTTGTCATTTTTTTCCCCACTGTCTGAAAAGGGATTGCTAGACGGAGGCCTCATTGATGATGTAAATGTAAAGGAGATAGCATCTGTCTGATTAACATTACAATCCATCACTCGTTTGACATCATGGTCAGGACATGCATGTCTTCGACGCTGAACATTGATATTGTTCTGCAAAGTTTGAGCTTTTGAAGTCATACTTTTGCAGCCAGGAGCTGAAAGTTTCAGCTTGCTTTCATTTAAACGAACGGCTGACCCTATGGTTCCAGCATGAGAATTGCTATTAATTGGTCTTTTCTTGCGATGTAAATCATTTGCTCTCAAGAGTGGATCGTCCCCTTTGTCAAAACCGCACCTCTTTTTAACTTCTCTATTGAAGAACTAAAACAAAATAAAAATTAAACAAGGCTCATATTGTTACAATGAGATGGCCATTCTCGGCTCGGGTAATGGCTGGACTGGCCGTTACCTGAGTAGAGGCCGGATAAGTAACGGATAACCGTTACCGAAAAATCCGGTAACAGCCATCCATTACCACTCCCAAACGAGGGAAGCCACGAGAAGAGAAAGCCAGACGACGGGGGAGCGGGTGCCTATAAAAAGGCAGCCATTTACAAGAGAGATAGACACATATACAGATTCATAGATTCACAGTGATATAGAAAAACACAGTCGTCTGAGAAAACCCTCGTGTGGAAACCTCGCGACATCTTCAACATCCGCTGCGCTCACTGAACCTCCGACGACCCAGAAGACCGAAAAGGTAAGCGCCGAAAATCCCTGTCAGTGGTATCAGGGCTTGGTTCCCTGCAAAAAAAAAAAAGAGAGAAGAGGGTTAGAAAAAAGTTTTTTTAGAAAGCGAGAGAAGTCGGCAGTCGGACAGTAAAGCCAGAGGCCAGTCGGAGGAAAGCCCAAAGGCAAAGCCAGAGGCCAAAGCAAAACCAGATGCAGGTCGGCGAAAAGCCCCAAAGACAAAACCAGAGGCAGGCCGACGGAAAGCCCCAAAGACAAAGCCAGAGGCAAGCCGACGGAAAGCCCCAAAGGCAAAACCAGAGGCAGGCCGGCAGAAAGCCCCAAAGGCAAATCCAGAGGTGGGTCGGCGGAAAGCCACAAAGGCAAAAACAGAGGCAGGCCAGCGGAAAGCCACAAAAAGGAAAACCAGAGGCAAACCGGAGAAAAGCCCCAAAAGGCAAAACAATGGTAAGCCAGAAAAAGCCCGAAGGCGAGACGAACAACAGCCGACTGGATTGCCTGGAAGAAGAAAAACCCGACAGCCGACAGCCGACGCCGATGGTCGGCCATCGGCCGAATCCCTCTCTCTCTCTCTCCGGAAAAATCCTGTAAAAGTTTTTTATTTTTCGCTTTTATAGCGATATAGAAAAAAACCCATGGTTTTTAGAAAACCGCGGCGGGAAAACCAGCGGTTTTCAAACCACCGTCGGTTTCCCGAAAATCACCAGCGGTTTTTCGAAACCGCCTCGGGTTTTGAGAGAAAAAGACAGAACTACCCCCCATCATTTTCTGATTATTACAAAATTACCATGGTAAAAGGACAGGTTTACCCCTTGGCCATTTTTGAAAACTACAAAAATACCGAGGTGATTAATTTACGGTATTATCCAACCCGGTTTGGAAAATATCGTTTCTGTCATTCAGTCAAAAGACAGGTTTACCCCTATTTCTTTTGAAAAATTATAAATTTACCCTGAGAGTTAAAATTATGATTTTAACCCCGATCAGTTGCGAATTTTACCAGAATATTAAATAGTGAATTTATGAGTTTGTCCTTGTGATTTTACAAAAATACAAAAAAGGACAAATAAGTAAAATTACAGATTTATCCTTTGGTATTCGTTTAAGGGTTTAGAAGCAAAAAAACTCTTAGAAAAATTATTAATTTTTCTAATTCTGCATCAAGTTAACGTATTTCTTGCTCTGTGTTTTTCATTTGTTTCCTTTAGAAAGAAAAAGACCGCTTGCTTAGTATTTTTGCCAAACAAAAATGAGTTCTAGGATATGTGTATCCGAACTAGCAAAAATAGAAAAACTAAACGGTCTAAACTTCTAAACATGAAAGAGAAGAATCCCGTTGCCTCTAACACTAAAAGGTGTAGAGTATGTGCTAAAGGAAACAGTGCATCCTCCTCCACCAGATGCAAATCAACAACAGTTAGAAATGTATAAAACATTTCTAAAAGACGATACCATAGCAAGAACTGTAATGTTAACTTATATGGAGGATGACCTGATTATAGTCTTTGAAGAATTTGAGACTGCAAAAGAGCTGTTTGACTCGTTAACAGCTAAGTATGATACAATACAACTCATGTAGAATGAAAGAAGGAGAAAATGTAGTAGAACATGTGAATCATATGCTGGTAATGGCTAGGGATTTAGCCGTAGTAAAATCAGTCATCCCCGAACCAATGCAGATATTAACTATACTGAACAGTCTACCTCCATAATGAAATATGGTCACCACTGCCTTAAGGTTAGGGCCTGAAATCAACCTTTCAGAATTGCCCCTAAAGCTAGCAATTGAGCAAGAACACATGCTCAAAAACAAAAGGAAAAAACTGCTAGTAGTCTAGGATGAGTTGGCATCTAGCTCCAAATCCAACCAGAAAAAGAAACCAGATAAAAAGTTTGGCAAGAATAACAAGAAAGGCCGTCAAGCTTTTAAGAAATCACAAGAAACCGCTTCCCGGATCAAGTGCTTCAACTGTGGAAAGATGGGGCACCACGAGAGGGACTGCCACAACAAGAAAGGTGGAGGAAACAACCCACAGCGCGGACAATCGGAGAAGCAGGACATAATCTGTGTAATTTCAGAATGCCTATACTTGGACCGCCCAGTTACAAGTTGGTGGATAGACTCCGGAGCTACAAGACACATCTCAAAAACTAAGGAAGGGGCAATTGATCTAAAGGAATATCAACCCAGAGAACATCGTGTGTACATAGGAAACAATACTTTTTCCGATGTTTTGGGTATTGGATCCTTTAGGATATTTGTACAAGGCAAACCAATTATACTGACTAATGTGTTAATTGTGCCATCTATAAGATGCAATATGGTTTTAGTCCCTACTTTAGTAAAGAAAGGTTTTGAGGTTAGGTTTGTACCTAACAAGGTGACTGTGGGAAAACATGGGAGAATCTTGTTCTCAGGAGAATTTGATGTAGAATATGGATTGTTCAAGTTATCCGATAATGAAAGTCATCAATCTTCTGTTTATACTGAAAGTGTCTTTTCTGTTGATGTGAATATGTGGCATAAACGCCTAGGGCATATAAGTCTGGAAAAGTTGAGAAAATTATCCAACTTTGACTTATTACCCGGATTTGAGGAAAAGACTTTCAACAAATGTGAAGCTTGCATAGAAAAAAAAATGACAAGAAAAGTCTTTCCCAAGAAAACAAAAAGGGCAACAACCCTGTTAGAGATTATTCACACAGATTTATGTGGATCTTTCAGAGTAAAGACACATCGAGGAAATGGTTACTTTATAATCTTTATCGATGATTACTCTAGATATATGTATATATATCTTTTAGCACATAAATCAGAGGCACTTGAAGCATTTAAAGAATATAAACAAGAAGTGGAAAATCAATTAGGGCATACTATCAAAGTCTTGAGATCAGACAGAGGAGGTGAGTATACCTCAGCAGAATTTTTAGAATTCTATAAAGACTTTGGTATTACTAAAGAAAATACAATGCCTAGAACACCTCAACAAAATGGTGTAGCTGAAAGATACAATAGAACCTTGTTGAATATGACAAGGTCTATGATTATTGATGCCTCTCTACCAAGGGTCTTTTGGGGAGAAGCAGTAAGTACAGTTGTTTATGTGCTCAACAAAGTACCATGTAAAGCTGTGTTCACTACACCATATGAGATGTGGTTTGGGAGAAAACCCAACCTAGGTAATCTCAGGAGATGGGGATTAATTGCACATGTCAAGATCCTTGAACAAACTAGATAGTAGGTCCTTGAGGTATATATTTATTGGATATCCAAAAGGTTCAAAAGGACATCGATTCTATCATAAGGACCAATGACTCATTGAAAGCAAAGATGTTGAATTCTTAGAAGATTCTAAGAATGACATCTTGGAAAACAATGAAGAGTATGTTGATGATTTGGTAGATTTTGACCAATCATCTTTTGAGCCCATAGAAGAACTTCCTGAAACTACCGATACCTTAATTAGACATAAGAGGCCAAGAGCCACTTCATCCTATTTAAAGGATTATCACACTTATCTTTTATAAGAAGTGTGTAATTCGGTAGATTTAGATGAATTGACTGATAACTTGACTTATCAGCAAATAATGAATTCATCAGAAGCAACAGACTGAGAGAAAGCCATGGATGAGGAAATTGAATCCATTGAGAAAAACCAAGTCTGGGAATTGGCTGATTTGCCAAAAAGAAGAAAAGCTATAGGCTGTAAATGGGTTCTGAAAAAGAAATATAAAGTCGATGGTATAATTGACAAGTTTAAAGCGAGGTTGGTTGCAAAGGGTTTTTCGCAAAAGGAAGGGATAGACTATGTTGAGACATATTCTCCAGTTGCGAAATTTGCATCCATACGTATAATCCTGGCAATATCTGCATATTATGATTTGAATTTACATCAGTTAGATATAAAGACTGCATTTCTAAATGGTGATTTAGAAGAAATCATATATATGCAGTAGCCCGAAGGATTTGTGATTGAAGGGCAAGAAGATAAAGTGTATAGGTTGAATTGTCAATTTATTTAAAACTCGGTTGCGTTCATACATGATGAATAGAGGGTCTTCATGATATCCTAAAGGTGTTTGACGGGATCCACTGCATTTGGTTATTTGACATCCTGGCTTGTGCCTCTAATAATAACACTACCATAACCTTCTTTTCAGGATATTAAATTTAATCTCTTAGGTGCCAATCACTCAAAGAATTATGACATCTATAAGAGCTCAACACAAACAGTGCATGCCGGATAAGGATCGGCCCAACCGTGGCTACCTATCAATAGAAAAAGAGCTATAAATCCAAAAGTTATTATATTAGAGCTGGATATGAATCCATATCCGATTCCATTCTTACTTCTGCTGCACATTTATAATAACACTAAACACGATTCGAGAAATTTATGTCTTTGCACATCGAAAGCAACATAAAGAAAAACTGATTTGGTTAGACCATAAAGATGAAATTATTACAGCTATATCGCTTGATACAAAGACGAACACCCTGACACGAAAATGACCCGACAAGTTACTCAAAGTAACATATGTACCATGCTGTAATGAGCATCTCAAACAATAAGCAACACCGAAAAATGAAGCTCATATGGCACCAGGGTAGCTCATAGGTAAGGCCACTAAGTTAATGGCCTTAGGTCCCTCAATCTTAAACTTGTTATAGGATCACTTGTTGTATGCTCCAAATTTTTTACAATACTATAAGGCTCAAAGTTTTAAGCTACACATGTAATAGGAGGTCCAAATTTGTTAGACTGATCCAAACTTGTTCAAACTTCAGTTTTGACTGAAGTAACCCCTTTGTTTGCAAAAACACCTTAAGATGTGTTTGGTTCATGGTGCCAGGACCTTGGTACTGGAAATACAGCCCTAGAACCAAATAGGCCTTAACAATAGTTCAAGAATCATGTTCTGTGTTTGATCTTCGAGTGGTAGTGACACTTGGGTTTTCATGCAAAGAAAGGAGGAGGCATTTGGGTTTTCATGTGAAGCCCCTAAATTCACATTGGATCTATTCGATAGAAGGTGTTGGGCAAGGAAATCAACTTGTGGTCTACAATTTGTTGACATAATTTTTTGTTGTATAACAGATAAGAAAGCTTTACAGCATATGCAAATGTCTTTAGTAGATTCCCATATCTTCAGGTTACTTAACATATCTTGCCATATAGCATAAAAGAATACTTTTATTGCACATGCAGATATCTTTAGAAGCAAATCAAACCCACTTATAAGCTACTCGTAAATGTTTATGCCTGATTTGGTTCCTTATATGAATTGCATTTTTTTTTCCTTATATAAACCGCCTTTCACCTTAGTTGCTCATCGCAATGCCCTCCTACCTTCCTGCTCGATGCACAGAGCAACCAAGTGCGTGCGTGAGAGAGAGAGAGAGAGAGAGAGAGAGAGAGAGAGAGAGAGAGAGAGAGAGAGAGAGAGAGTTGTTTGAGAGAAACAAACAAAGTCGGAAGCCACAACTGCCATCTTCAGTTGGACTACCTAGGGGCTAACTGGTTGTGGGCATGGATCTGGACCTGATCCAAAACCCACTTATCACATTTCTTCTCCCTCAAACAGAACCCTTAGAGCAATATTTTTTGTTAATCACTCAAAGATAAGACTAAACCTAATGTCAATTAACCCGAGTTATACTCATTTAAGCAGGGTTTGTCTAACTCCACTTCGCAATCGAACAAACCAAATCAAATGTTAATTAACCTGGATTATGCACATTTGGTCAGGATTTGTCTAACTCAGCTTCACAATCAAACAAACCAAAGCAAATGAAGCCTTTTCCCACGTTAAGTGGGGTTGAATATATGGATTCATGTAATTCTTAGTTATCATATCTTTTGACTCTTTTAAAGTGTTCACTATCTAGTTTCTCTCTTCTTTTATTAAAACCTTGTTAGGTTCGTCTCTTTAAAATTTCAGTCACTTCGTTCTGGTTTTGATAACTCTAAATTCAACCTGCGTCTGGCTTAGTTTTCTTCATTGACACCTAAAATTTGAAGAGCAGGTATCCGAAGTTGATACTAAGGTTGTGAACAAGGTTCCTTAGTATCAAATTTACATTTGTTGAACAAACTTTATCACTTCAAAGAGACACAAGGAAACAATAAATATGCTTTTGCTGTTTCAAAGTTACATGCGACACAAAATGATAATTGAAAGTAAGAATGAATGATTCTCGTAGTGTGGGAGAGGGCTTCATTTTATTTTAAGCTTTCAAACTTAACTAACTAACCACACACACACACACACGCACATATATATACATACATACATACATACATACATACATACATATATATACATATATACATACATACATACATACATACATATACATATATATATATACATACATAATATATATCTATATATATACATATATATATATATACATATATATATATATACATACATATATACATATATATATATACATACATATATACATATACATATGTATATATATATGTATGTATATATATACATACATATATACATATACATATATATATATACATATATATGTATGTACATATATATATATATATACATATATATGTATGTATATATATACATATATATATATATACATATATATACACATATATATATATATATATATATATATATATATATATATATATATATATATATATATATATATATATATATATACACATATATGTATACATATATATGAGAGAGAGAGAAGAAAATGGATCTTGTATATATATATATGTATATATATGAGAGAGAGAAGAAAATGGATCTTGATATCTTCTGACACTCACTCATCGCTTTTGGGCGGTATACATGTCGGTTATAATTTTTAAGGGTTTTTGAAAAAGCATGAAAAATGTTATTATTATACTTATAACACTCGAAAGCAATTGATCCGGCGTTAGTGCATTTGGCTTCCTTCTCTCCATGTCCTAATTTTGCCCAAAAAAGAACAAAGAAATGTTTTACCGATAAATTCAGACAATCCATTGTGTTTGCTTCATTTTAACTTGTCAAAGACACCTTGACCATTATTCAAATGAGAGCCCATCAATTTCAGATTGACGTCCACATTAAGTGTTTAAGGTCATGCAATCTTCACCCTTGAGATGGACCAAAGAAGTAGCAATATTACATGATAGCGCATCCAAATAAATTTCAACAATCTAACTTAAACATAAATTGTTTGAATGGTGGATTATTGATATTTGAATTTAAAAAATAAAAAATAGTTTTGCAAGTGTTTGATTCAAAAGGAACTATTTATTTTTTGAATTTAAATCTAAACCACGAATCTTTTAAATTAAATTATTGAAATTTGTTTGAATATGTTAGCATGAACCATGCATATATACATGTTATCACACTTAGATGCTAGCAAATCTAAATAAATTTCAACCTCTATCTTTGATCATACATTTGGGCCTGCATTGCTTTAAGAGTATGTGCCTAAGGCATTTGGGTTTGAGGGTGAATTTATCCCCAATGAAGCATGCTGATCTCAAATAATAAAACAAGATGTGTTTTTGAAATGAAATGCTGATATTAAATAGGGCCAAGATAGCGACTTAGAATCCATGTATGAGGGAAAGGTTGAATCGGATTGGATTTGGGTAGTATTTAAGTAGCGTTTCTAGGGTCCAGAAAAAAATGCAATCGGACTCCAACTTTTAGTACATAACTATTCACATTCAATTTTTTAGATTGATAATAGAAATTTAGACCTTTGTGGTGGAGTGAAGTAGTACAAAACAAAATCAAGGCAAAGAGGGCATGTTACAAATTACATTATGCTAAGAAAACTAGTGAAACTTTAGAAGCTTATAAGAAAGCAAAGGAAGCAAAAAAAGCCGTTAGTGAAGCAAAAGCTAAGATTTGGGAGGACTTATATAAAAAACTCAACTCAAAAGAGGGTGAAAGAGACATTTTTAGGATAGCTAGGGCTAGAGATAAGAAAACTAAAGATCTTAATTATGTTAGATGCATAAAAGACGAGGATGAAAAAATTCTAGTGGCAAATGATGATATAAGAAATAGATGGAAAAACTATTTTTATAATCTTTTTAATGAAAATAAAGATGTTAGTATTAGTTTAGGAGATTTAGCCAAGTCAGAAAAGTATATAAACCACAATTTCTACCGACGTATTCAAAAGAATGAAGTCAAAGAGGCTCTTAAACATATGAAGAGTGGTAAATCGGTAGGACCAGATAATATTCCTATAGAAGTTTGGAAAATACTAGGAGAAATAGGAATCACTTGGCTCACAAGACTATTTAATGAAATATGGAAAAACCAAAAGATGCCCGAGGAATGAAGAGCAAGTACACTTATACCCGTATATAAGAACAAGGGAGACATTCAAAATTGTACGAATTATCGAGGTATCAAGTTAATGAGTCATACTATGAAATTATGGGAAAGAATTATCGAACGTAGGTTAAGACAAGTATCAAGTACAACAGAGAACCAATTTGGATTCATGCTAGGCAGATCTACTATTGAAGCGATTCACCTTTTGAGACGTCTTATGGAACATTTTAGAGCAAAAAAGAAAGACCTTCACATGATATTTATTGATCTAGAAAAAGCTTATGATAGGGTACCGAGGGAGGTTCTTTGGAGAACTTTGGAAAAAAGAGGTATCCCATTGACATATATTAACCTTATAAGAGACATGTATGATGGTGCAAAAACATGTGTGAGGACTCATGAAGGAACGACAGACTTCTTTGAAGTTAATATTGGGTTACATCAAGGATCAACTTTAAGTCCATACTTATTTATAATGGTGATGGATGAGTTAACAAAACATATTCAAGATGAAGTACCTTGGTGTATGTTATTTGCAGATGACATTGTATTAGTGGAGGAGTCTAAGGAAAAAGTTAATAGAAAAATGGAACTATGGAGAGAAACATTAGAAAACAAAGGCCTCCGACTTAGTAGAACAAAGACAGAATATATAGAATGTAAGTTTGATCATTTGGCTACTTCAGAGGACATAGAAATTAAAATTGGCACACATTGCATTTCCCAAAAGGAAAGTTTTAAATACCTAGGGTCAATTTTTCAAAGTGATGGAAGAATTGATGGAGATGTTACACATAGAATTAATGCTGGTTGGTTAAAATGGAGAGGAGCATCAGGTATTCTTTGTGATAAGAAGATACCATTAAAATTAAAAGGTAAATATTATAGAGCAGCAGTTAGGCCTGCCATGTTTTATGGTTCTGAGTGTTGGGCAGTTAATCATCAACATGTACAAAAGATGTCTGTGACAGAAATGAAGATGTTGAGATGGATGAGTGGTTATACAAGAAAAGACCGTATACATAATGAGGTTATTAGAAACAAATTAGGAGTGGCACCAATAGAGGATAAAATGAGAGAACATCGTTTAAGATGGTTTGGACATATAGAAAGAAGATCAAAAGAAGAACCTGTAAGAAGGTTAGAAAACCTAAATTTGGAAAGTATTAAAAGAGGTAGAGGACGACCACAAAAGTGTTGGAAAGAAACAATAAAGAATGATCTAGCTTATTGGGAGTTAACTGCTAACATGGCACACGATAGAGATCTGTGGAAACAAAGAATCCATGTAGCCGACCCCGTCTAGTATGGGAAAAGGCTTAGTTGTTGTTGTTGTTGTATAATAGAAATTTAGACCACTTTGTATTTGATGTAAATGCAAAGTACAAAAATACAATGATATATTTAATTCAAATTTTAACCATCAATTTCAAAGATCCCATGATGGAGATCTTTGTGTAAAATTATATACCAAAATTGAATCTTCTCATCATTATTTAACATTATGCAGTTAAGAAATGGAATCTTCTCATCATTCACATGCTCATATGCGCATTATTTTTTGACAGTACGAGTATACTTTAAAAAGTTTAATATATATATAGCATGAGGGATATTTCTCTCCCAATCAACCGTTACAGGAACAGGTACGTAGCAGGACCGATTCAAAATATAGCCTTGGCTACGTCATTTATAAATTTTAACTGCTCAAGACCAATTTGGTCCAAGGTAAAGAAAAGTAACACCGTGTCAATACAGTTGGAGCTATCTTTACCTGGGAGATAAAAAAGCTTCCATATTTGAGAAACATAAAGAAACCATCACTATGTTGCCAATGAAAAGCTTCCTTGCATCATCAATGGGCAGAAAGTTGTATGCTTTGAGAATTCTCTAGCCAAGTAAAACAACCGAGATAGCAAACAGTAAAAAGGATAGAGTTAAACCTGTTGGACACAACCTTACAACGTCAAATTTTACGGACAAGATCATCTGAACTTTCACGAGCACCTCAAGAAACATGAATTACATCATATTTTCTGTTAAATACATCTACAAGTGTTATAATTGGATCCTTAAATTTGCCGAAATGCAATGCACCTACAAAAGTGAGCAACAATAACAACAATTAAGCCTTTTCTCATATTAGACGGGGTTGCCTACATGGATTCTTTATTTCTACATAACCCTATCATGTGCCATATTAGCAGTTAACTCACAATAAGCTAGATCATTCTTTATTGTTTCTTTCCAACACTTTTGTGGTCATCCTCTACGTCTTTTAATACTTTTAAAATCTAGTTTTTCATACCTTCTTATAGGTTCTTCTTTTGATATTGTTTCTATATGTCCAAACCATCTTAAACGATATTCTCTCATTTTATCCTCTATTGGTGCTACTCCTAATTTGTTTTTAATAACCTCATTATTTATGAGGTCTTTTCTTGTATGACCACTCATCCATTTCAATATCTTCATTTCTGTCATAGACATCTTTTGTACACATTGATGATTAATTGCCCTACACTCAGAACCATAAAATATGGTAGGTCTAATTACTGCTCTATAATATTTATCTTTTAACTTCAATGGTATCTTCTTATCACAAAAAATACCTGATGCTCCTCTCCATTTTAAATGACCAGCATTAATTCTATGCATAACATCTCCATCAATTCTTCCATCACTCTTAAAAATTGACCTTAGGTATTTAAAACTTTCCTTTTAGGGAACACAATGTATGCCGATTTTAATTTCCGTGTCTTCTGAAGTAACCAAATAATCAAACTTACATTCCATATATTCTTTCTTTGTTCTACTAAGTCGGAAGCCTTTACTTTCTAATATTTCTATTTATAGTTCCAATTTTCTGTTAACTTTTTCCTTAGACTCTTCTACTAACACCATGTTATCTACAAATAACATACACCAATATACTTCATCTTAAATATGTTTTGTTAACTCATCAATCACCATTATAAATAAGTATGGACTTAAAGTTGATCCTTGATGTAACTCAATATTAACTTCAAAGAAGTCTGTCATTCCTTCATGAGTCCTCACACATGTTTTTGCACCATTGTACATGTCTCTTATAAGGTTTATGTATGTCAATAAGATACTTCTTTTTTCCAAGATTCTCAAAA
Organism: Brasenia schreberi; assembly: GCA_036023115.1. Taxonomy (NCBI): domain Eukaryota; kingdom Viridiplantae; phylum Streptophyta; class Magnoliopsida; order Nymphaeales; family Cabombaceae; genus Brasenia; species Brasenia schreberi. The sequence goes on along the minus strand of JAYKKT010000081.1, from coordinate 15,435,308 downwards.
AAACCTCTCTCAGTACCCTATCGTAAGCTTTTTCTAGATCAATAAATGTTATGTGAAGATCTTTCTTTTTTGCTCTAAAATGTTCCATAAGACGTCTCAAAAGGTGAATTGCTTCAACAGTAGATCTGTCTTACATGAATCCAAATGGGTTCCTTGTTATACTCGATACTTGTCTTAACCTACATTCAATAATTTTTCCCCACAATTTCATAATATGGCTCATTAACTTGATATCCTGATAATTCACACAATTCTAAATGTCTCCCTCGTTCTTATATGTGGGTATAAGTGTACTCGCTTTCCATTTCTTGGACATCTTTTGGTTTCTCCATATTTTATTAAATAGTCATGTGAGCCAAGTGATTCCTGTTTCTCTTATGATTTTCCAAACTTCTATAGGAATATTGTGGTCCTACTTATTTACCACCTTTCATATGTTTAAGAGCCTCTTTGACTTCATTCTTTTGAATACATCGGTAGAAATTGTGGTTTATATACTTTTCTGATTCGGTTAACTCTCCCAAGCTAATACTATCATCTTTATTTTCATTAAAAAACTTATAAAAATAGTTTTTCCATCTATTTCTTATATCATCATTTGCCACTAATTTTTTTTCATCCTTGCCTTTGATGCATCTAACAGAATTAAGATCCTTAGTTTTCTTATCTCTAACCATAGCTATCCTAAAAATATCTCTTTCACTCTCTTTTGAGTTGAGTTTTTTACATAAATCCTCTCAAACTTTAGCTTTTGCTTCACTGACGGCCTTTTTCACTTCCTTCTTTGCTTTCTTATAAGTCTCTAAAGTTTTACTAGTTTTCTTAGCATAATGTAATTTGTAGCATGCCCTCTTTACCTTGATTTTATTTTGCATTACTTTACTCCACCACCAGCTTCTTTTTGTGACTATACACTTCCCTTAAATTCACCTAACACTTCTTTCGCCACTTTCCTAATATGTATAGCCATATTGTTCTATATATCACAAGGTGTACCAACATAATTCCAAGCATATGCTTAAATGACTTTCTGTTTAAATATATCTTCTTTCTCGCTTTTGAGGTTCCACCATTTAGTCTCAATAGCTCGATGTACTCTTTTCTTCTTTGTCTATTTTTTTATTTTTAAATCCATAACTAAAAGTCGATATTGGGTGGTTAAGCTTTCTCTTGAAATTACCTTGCAATCTTTACAACACGCTCTATCTTTTTTTCTACAAATAAAATAATCAATTTGTGTTTGTGATAAGTCACCCTTATAAGTAATTAAATGTTCATCTCATTTTTTGTAGAGATCAAATACCATAGCAAAATTTAAAATCTTCCTACCTTCCTCATTTATATCCAAAAACTAAAGTTTCCATGAATACCTTGATATCCTAATGCCTCTTTACCAACATGTCCATTTAAATCTCCTAAACAAATCATCTCCCTTTGTGGAATTCTTTGAATCACCTTATCTAACTCTAACAAAAAAGCTGTCTTTATACTATCTTCTAGTCCTACTTGGGATGCGTAAGCACAAACTATATTCAAAACCTCTGCTCCTAACACTAATTTCAACGTCATAATTCGGTCACCATATCGTTGTATGTCTACTGCACTATCCTTTAAATCTTTATTTATGATAATACCAACTCCATTTTGGGCCTTTTCTTTACCTGAGTACCATAATTTAAAACCTGTATCCTCTATCTCTTTTGCTTTTTCTCCAACCCATTTTGTCTCTTGTAAACATAGAATATGAATCTTTCTCCGAATCATATTATCTACCACCTCCATTAGCTTACCTGATAATGTTTCGATATTCCAAGAACCAATATGAATCATAGTATCTACCACCTCCATTTTGTCTCTCTGCAATTGATTCACTACATTCGGGCGAAAATGTAGTGGCCCTTGCTTACTTTTCACTACATTCGGGCTCTATAGTGCGTCACTAGGAGGGGACGCCCTAACTCAATGCTCATAATTTGTGTAATCCATGTTATAAAAACTCGACAAAGTTTTACGCTACCTATCGGAAACCTAACACAATCGTCCTCCTTTATCCGGGCTGATCCCTTACATGAGCGGAGTTTCTACTCAGGCATAGCATGCTCCTCTGTTGCGGGCTCACTGGTAAATGCTAAATAAAAAATCTGACTGCAACTATCTGTGAAATGGACTTCAAGGGCTTCTTTCACATTGGGTGCAAGCTTGTTAAAGTCCCTCCGATTGGTAGATGGGAAAATGATGGTCTTAACGCCGGTTCAGCTTGCAGCAATTGTCTTCTCCTTAACCTAGTTTCTCCAATAGATAATTGTTAGATGAAATGAGCCACAGTTATTTGCAACTAGTACAAGATAAAGAAATGAATGGCATCATATGGAACGGAGCTTATATCAACAAACAGATATAAAGACTAATAGAATTATGAAACATACCCCACCAATTGGCGAGGTCCCTTCTTGCACAGTTCCCCATAGCCAATGACAACATCGAAGTAATCATTATGCAACCGGCATTTAAGATTTTAAGGCTAAGAAGAGGTTGATCAAAAATCCCCGAGGCATTTTAGAATTTAAGGGTTTTCTCAAAGAAAACATGAGACGTGCCATGAAACTTTCAAAAGTTAAAAAGCATACAGTTAGAAGTACAAAGAAGAGGAGTCAACATTTTCAATATATTGTATATAATTCTTTCATTTAATGCTTGAATAAATTACGAATCTCATTTATCTAAAGCAATGTAATATTATATACCTTGTTGCTTGATACCACCAGCTCAACTCTCTATAGATAATTGTGGCTTGCGCCAATGTGTTATAGTTGCCCCAACAATTCAAAGACAGAAAATACCATATTGTATAATGCTAACTGAGAGAGCTATAATAGTTTGCTTTTGCATTTATCAGAGGACAAATGATGGAACCTTCTTTGAGAAAAACATTGCTTTCATGAATAGCCACAAACCTTGTTCTCAAGATTTTCTCAAAATTTATTTGAAAATACTTTTCTAGATGGGCTCCATCCGGTGGCTCCCTCCCTCCTTGGTATTCGAGGCTCCAAAAAAAGTGTTCTACGGCATCCATGCAAGGCTCTTAACCCAGATTGTGGTATATTTTTTGTGTTTTTTGATTTTTTGATTTTTTAATTATTTTTTGGTGTTATTTGCGTTTTTCTTTTTTTGAATGACAAAATGTGAAGTGCGTGGATATGATTTTTATTGTATTCGTGAAGTGGGAGACACTCTATTTGTGTGTTATATGAAGATTGAGGATTTATGAAGTGCTTCTATTTTCAAATTTTTTATTGGATTGAAGTGTTCAATTGAGATGAAAGGAAGAGGTGTTAGGGACTCTCAATCTCAATTCGATCATCTGGCATGACAGTGGGATACAACAGTTGAGGAAAACAGATTGAAGATAAAATATTTGTTTTGTAAGAAGGTAATTAGTGGTAGAATTTCACCATTGAAACATCATCTAGTAGAAACTAGAAAAGAAGTTGCTCCTTTCATGAGTAGAGTTAGAAAATTGCCAGAAGTCATTAAATGACAATGTCAATAGATGATTCACAACATACATAAGAAGAGACAACAAAAAGATGATTTAAAGATATTTGAGGAAGAGAATAATAATGATATTAGATTGGGTGATAGTATTTATCCTAATGATAGGACAAAGGTTGATAGTAGTAGTTCTCAACCACCAATCAGGAGAAAGAGGATTATTGAAAATATTGCAAGTAGAAGAAGAAGGAGTAGAGGAAGAGCTTACTCTCGTATACAATCATTTCCATGAAATTCGTGCTACTATGGTTTCAGAACAACTACATGAGCAGACAGACCTTGCAGCGAACATATGGTTTTATGATTCATGCATTCCATTTAATGCTACAAACAAATTTTATTTTCAAGTAATGACATATACAATTGTTAATATTGGTCCACGGTATAAGATATCCTTTTATCAAAAGTTGAGAAAAAAGCTATTAGATAAGATAGTCCTTGAATTATAAGAGTATTGTTCGACTTTGAGAGAGTCATCGAAATAGACAAGATGCACTATCATGGCAGACAGATGAATAGATAGGCGAGAAAGGAATTTGTTAAACTTTCTCTCCTATTGTCCTAAATGACTTATATTTTTTATATCTCTATACATATCAGAGGAGAGACATACTGCAGAGGTCTTAAGATAATAGTTTGATAAGGTGATATCCGAGGTTGGGCTAGAGATAACTATAAAGTAATTGGAAAGGAGTTAGCAGATAATTATGAGACTTTCTATTAGACACCATGTGCAGTCTGTTTAGATCTTATCTTTGAGGATATTGGTGAGATAGATGAGATAAAGGAAACAAATGAATATTGCCAAAATATCACCAAATTTATCTACAACCATACTTTTGTATTATATATGATGAAAAGATATATAGATGGTGCATAACTTCTTCGTAAAGCTGCAACTCGGTTTGCAACTAATTTCTTATTTGTACAAAACATTGTGAAACAAAAGCAAGCCTTGAAGAGAATGTTCTCCTCATATGAGTAACAACAATTTACAAAGTTACCTCAAAATAAAAGAAACAAAAAGTTAAATAAGATTTTAGAGATAATCTTCAGGAGTACATTTTGGAGTGTATGTGTTAGACTATTGAGGATTAATGTCATTTAATGAAGGTTTTGAGATTGATTGATAATGAGGAGAAACCATCTATGGGCTATCTTTATGAAGTCATTGATAAGGAAAAAGAAGCCATTAAAACTAATTTCAAAGAAAGAAAGATGAATTATGTGTCTGTGTGAAACATTATAGATAATAGATGAAACAAATAATTTCATGAATCTATTGAGAGCTTATTACCTAAAGCCAACATTCAAGTATTCAAGAAGTTTTAAAAGGGATGGTGAAGTAAACAAAGGTATCATTGATTGTATAGATAGGTTAGTCCTTAATGACAATAGAGCATATGCTATACATTGAGGGATGGAGATCTATGACACTCGACCTCTCTTTCCCCTCTCTTTTCTCTCATTCTTTCTTTTCTCTCTCTTTCTCTCTACTTTTGCAACACTTCCTACCTCCCCCCCTCTCTCTCCACTTTAGCCTAGCTAAACCTCACGAAATGCTCCAGCGAAGATGCCCAAGAATACTCACCAATCAATCCCCAATGCTGGAAATCGTCTCCCTTGGCCTCTATTTATAGGCCAAGGGGGGCCTTCTCTAGATGGTTCTTTAGGACAGGTGCTTCATGGCTAAAAGTCCAGCCCATAAGGCTTGGTCTTCACATGGCCTTTAAGGGGGCTTCATGTGGTCCCACTAGGTCAAGATGGTCCAGTCAATGCAGCGCTAAGTAGGTCGGTTAGGTCTTGGCTCGAGCCACCTTGGTACTTGATCCCATCGCCTAGGCTAGAACGAGTGTACTCAATGAAAAATATGGGCCAACTAATATGGGTTTGGTCAAGGCTAGGTAAAGGGGATTTCAATTGTGGTTTAGCCAAAGAATGTAGGGTGAATATGGCTAAGGGGAGTCAAATTCGGTCTAGTTAAGGTCACTTGGTTAGAGCTAGACCGCGAGTCATGTTTAGCCTAGGTGAATCAAGTCTAGGCTTTGATCAAATTCAACTAGGTTAGGTTGGTGAGGCTACCCACTTGGATTGGTCTTTTGATGGAGCCGTGCCCTGACTTGATTTGATCTACTTCCTTGATCCATGGCTTGATTTACATGAACTTGATCCTGGCTTGATGCGGGCTTTGCTCAACCGTCGCCTTGATCTTCGCTCCCATCTTGATTTGTTTCTATCCTCTAAGCTTCATCCCTTCAGCTTTAATTTGAACACCTTTAACTTTGAAATATTTATTTTAAATATTTTAAAATTTCTAATTTAAAGCAGAGGTTTTAAAACAAGCTGGTTTTCGAAATGGGGAGTGAGCTTGTTTTTTAAAATTCATTTAGGGTGTTTATAAATGCCCCTCTTTGGCAATAATCCAAATTCATTTGGATAATGGCAAAGAAAAAAATACCCCTTTTGATTTTACTTCCCAAATTAACTTGAGAATCTAAATTTTCCTTTATTTCATAGTATCCTTTCCTTGGATTATGGAGAAGGAGATTTTAGCCAAAGGGGACTCGACTTGCACTGAGTACTAGTCCTAAACATGATCATGCATGACTGACCTTTCGATGAGTATATGCATGTATGGTGTGTGATGAAGTGTGATGTGGTGCTTAGAGACTTATCTATTAGATGTATGAGCTTGAGGAGAAGCCTATGAAGGCCGACTGCCCAAAGTAAGACAATCCTACATTATATGTTTTGACATTTCGGGTTTTCAAAATTCTTTTTCAAAGGGAACTCCTTTTAGTTTCTATCAAAAGGATTTCCAATTTTTCATATTTCTCCTCATTTAGGTTTTAATACCCACTATTTTAGCAAGGGTTTTGTAGGAAATTTTGGAAGACATTTCAAAATTCCATTTTCTACATAACAAAGTCTAATTCTCAAACAAAATGAAATCCAAATAAGTAGATCCTATTTCTACTTTAGGATTTTCATGGACAAACCTTTCTCCATTGGGATAAGTTGTAGGGATTTGGGAAAGAGTTATCACGGTTTCTTTTGAAGGGTCATGTGGTTTAAGGCAAAGAGATGGAAAATTGCTCTTTTTGAGCTTTGGCTTTTCCGTTTTCTTTCAAAGGGGAAGACCTCTTTTCTTTTGGAAGAGTTTTTATATTCTTTCTTTCTTTTTTTCTTTTAAAGAGAAGACCTCTTTTGGAGGAGTTTTTGTATTCTCCTTTTTTTTTCTTTCAAAGGAAAGACCTCTTTTTGGAAGAGTTTTTGTATTCCCTTTTTTTTTTTCTTTCAAAGGAAAGACCTCTTTTTGGAAGAGTTTTTGTATTCCCTTTTTTTTTTCTTTCAAAGGAAAGACCTCTTTTTAGAAGAGTTTTTCTATTATCTTTTTCTTTTGATTTTTGCCAATTTTCTTTTTTGGGGAGAACCAAAATGGGGGGAACACTTATTCCTTTGGTTACTCAATTCAACCAAGAACATCCCATTTCCTAATAGCATCTACCATTTGAAAATATTTTGCTATTTTGAACTAGGCTTCATTTTGTAAGCCAAAGATTTTTGAAATGTTACTAAATGATTTTGAAAAATCTACTTTTTATAAAGCATCGATTTCCTTATTTAGGGTCATACAATCTATCTTGATCCTTCTTTTAAGAAGTTCAAAGGAGACCCATTTAAAGGCCTTTTTGAAAGAATTTAACATAGACCCTATACATAATATTTTTTCAAGTATTGGGCATTTATAGGGTCTACTAAATTTCTGCTCTCAATATCAATCAACCAATATACATTGTTTGTGGTTGTTCCCCTTACAACATAGGGACCATCCCACTTGGGCCGCCACTTTCTAAGTAGATGTGGGCCACGATGGTGGATGATTTTCAATACAAGGTCTCCCACTTTGAAATGGCGAGCCTTCATATGCTTTTTATAATGTCGAGCTATCCTTTACCGATATGCATGTGCATGATCCATGGCAAGGAACCTCTTCTCATCAAGTAAGTCAAGCTCAGCCACCCTAGCTTGTTGTAAAGTCTCTATGGGTAAGTTGAGTGCAAGTGATGTATGATATGAATGTAATTTGGTATGAATGGGGAGTATGACATTTGTACCGTAGACCAACTCAAATGGTGTGGCATTTGTAGGTGTTCGGATGGAAGTTCTATAAGCCCATAAGGCTTTGTCAAGCTTCTCATGCCATGTCCTATCATTCTCTAAAGTTTTCTCAATAATGCTTATGAGAGACTTGTTTGTGGCTTCGGCTTGGCCGTTGCCTTGAGGGTAGTAGGGCGATGAGAAGTGTTGAGTTATGCCATAGGTATTACATAACTTTTCCATCTTCTCATTCTTTAAAGGGGTGCCATTATCTAACACTAGGTCCCTTGGAACTCCAAATCGAGCCAAAATATTTTTCTTAATGAATGCCACTACATGTTGTCCTTGGACATTAGCCAAGGAAGTAGCTTCAACCCATTTAGAAAAATATTTGGTGGCTCCTAAGATGAACCTATGTCCATTTGATGAAATTGGGGAGATTGATCCTATGATGTCGAATGCCCATGGTGAATGGCCATGGACTCACGATGGAATGCAAGGTGGATGATGGGATATGAATGGCATGTTCATGCACTTGATATTGATGACATTTCCTAACATGATCATGACAATCTTGCTTTAGGGTAGACCAAAAATAACCGGCTCTAAGTATTTTCATGGCCATCATATTTGCATTCACATGTCCTCTATATTCCCCATCATAGAATTCATGCATTATGATCCTAGCCTCATCAAGGTCTACACATCTCAACAAGACGCCAGTAAAAGTCTTTTTGTAAAGAACCCCTCCCAAAATCACATATCGGGTTGAAAATTTTGAAATAAAAGTTTTATCTTTAGAAGAAGTAAATTTAGAAAATCCTGGGTGGATAGAGTGGGTAAGTGCAAGATCTCTAAGGATCGAGTTCTCATGGTGGGGTCGACTCTTAAAGATAATCCTAGGGATGAGAGGGCATCTGTTATGGTGTTGTCCTCTCTACCTATATGGGTGAGTGTGCATGATTTGAAGGAATCGACCAATTGGGTGGCCAATTCATGGTATGGGATGAGTTTTTCATTTTTGACTTGCTAAATTTTTAAAACTTAGTTGATAACAAGCATAGAATCTCCAAAGACTTCAATACATGATGCCCCTAGTTTTTTTAAAATTTTTAGGCCTTGTATGAGTACTTCATACCCAACCATATTATTTGAGTATGAAAAATCTAGTCGAATTGCAATTGAGATTTCTCCTTTTTCAAGGGATATAAGGATGATCCCCACGCCTGCCCCTTATTGATTCTTTGCCCCATAAAAGTACATCTTTCATACTTGATCTTCATTAGAACAATTTGATAAAACATGATTTTGAAATTCATTTTCAAAGATGCTTTCATTGGGCATTTCATCAAGTATGAGATATGTATCTTCAAGAGGCAATTCGGCCATATGATCGGCTAGGGCTTATCCCTTAATGGATCTTTAATGATGAAATTTTAAATCATACTCTATTAAGAGGAGCTGCCACTTACCTAGCCTACTCGTTGGGATAGGTTTTTCAAATAAGTGCTTGATTGGATCAAGTTTAGACACTATCCAAATTTCATGATCTAAGAAATAATGTCTAAACTTTTGACAAGCCCATACCAAGGCCAAGCACGTTTTCTCCATGGCTTGATAATTTCTTTCATATGCCAATAGAGTTTTTGAAATGTAGTAAATAGCATACTCCTTAAGACTATCATCCTCATATTGAGCAAGTAAAGCACCCAATGCATTTGCATGAATGAAAATATAGAGTAATAAAGGTTTTTTTTCCTTGCTTTGAAAGTTTTAAAATCGGAGGATTTACCAAATAAGTTTTCAATCTTTCAAAAACTTTTTGGTAATCGGAATCCCATTCAAATTGAACTCCTTTTCTCAAAAGCCTATTGAAAGGTTTGCATCTTGTTGCTAAATTGGAGATAAATCTCCTAATGGCTTGGAGTCGACTTTGGAGGCTTCGGATTTGGGTCAAGTTGGAGGGTGGAGGCATGTCTATGATGGCTCGACACTTAGAGGGGTCGACTTCTATGCCCCTTTGGCTTACCCTGAACCCTAAAAGTTTTCCCGATTCTACTCCAAAAACACATTTTTGAGGGTTTAGCTTTACTTTATAAAGCCTAAGTCTTTCGAAAACCTTTTGCAAAGATTTTATGTGTGTGCATCGAGTTTTTTATTTTAGCAAAAGATCATCCACATATACTTCCAAGAGCTCATGGATTTGATCATGAAAAATGATAATGATGGCTCTTTGGTATGTGACACCGGTATTTTTCAAACCAAATGGCATAACCGTGTAACAGTACGTGCCCCAAGGCATGGTAAAAGCAGTTTTTGCCTGATCTTTTGGTGTTAACTTGATTTGATTATAACCCGAATAGCCATCCATAAAAGAAAACATTTCATGATTCGTAGTGCTATCCACTATCAAATCAATGTTTGGAAGAGGAAAATTATCTTTTGGAGTGACTTTGTTAAAATTTCTAAAATCAATGCAAATTTGAATTTTTTCATTGGATTTTTGGACCACAACAATGTTTAAAGGCCATTCGGAATAATCAATGGGTTTTATAAATCTATCTTTTAAAAGATCTTCTAAACCCTCTTTCACTTAGGAGTGAACATTAGGATGGATTTTCCTAAGCTTTTGTTTCACGGGTTTGGCATTGGGTTCTAAGGGGAGATGATGTTCTACGATTCTAGGGTCTAGACCTGGCATGTCTTCATAGGTCCATGCAAATACATCCACATATAAATTCAAAAATGCAATGAATGATGCTCTTTCATGCTCATGCAAATAAGCACCTATTTTGACACACTTTAGGTTAGATTCACTCCCTAGGTTGATTTCTAGAAAATCTCCTCCTACAGAATTTGAAGGTTTTTCCAAGTCAAAGATTCTATGGAATTTAGGAAGCTCGGAGGCTTGATCTTCCTCATGGATGAGAGGATCTTCCTCTTTGCTTTGATCACTCTCAAGTGCTTTAATTTCTAAAGAAGTATCATGTAAGAGAGTAGGGTTGTACATAATAGACTTGGACGATTTTGGTTTGGATATATACATGAGTTTTCAAGAACTTGAAAATGGGATTTTGTACATGGCCAAGATTTTTGGAATTTTGGATTTTTTCAATTTTTTTGTCTTTTTCAAAATAAATGCTAGAAGGATGAATGTAAAAAACTTTCTTTTTGAGATTTTCAGATTTTTCATTTTTTTCAGATTTTTCCAAACAAGGACTAGGAGAATGAACACAAACAACTTTCTTTTCGGAATTTTCAGGTTTTTCAAATGTTTTTGGATTTTGAAGGTTTTCCATTTTTTTTGGTTTTTCCAAATATATAATTTTTAAGATTTTTTTGAAAAGAGGGGTCTTCCATCAAACCTACAAAGAAAACACCATGAATTAGACTCTAAACAAGAGGTCTAAGCCATAGGTTTCGGTGTTAGTGGGTTCTAGGGCACCCTTGACCCAAGTGGTCTTAGGTGGTGACTCAGGGGGTATGGATGGGGTGAAGCTCAATCTATGTCGACTCGGGTTAGGCAAGGGTATGATGGGTTCTAACCTACCTTGGTTTTGAGCTCCTAGACCTTAATACAGTGTATATCCCATGTTCAACATCATATTCCAAGGCTTCTTGAGTTTGGAGAATTTTTTGTAAAGAGGATGGCCTTGGAATAAGGTGTCGTCCATATCATGATCATACACCCGAGTTGGTTTGGCTAGGAGTTGGGAGGTATGGGTTAGAGATGGCTTGGGCCTCCCTAGGAGATGGACGACTCTTAGGAAGGACAACTCTACATGTTTGGGAGTTGGGGATAACTTAGGTTTCCCTAGAAGATGGATGACTATAGGGGAGGACGACTCTACATGTTTGAGAGTTCCTAGGAGGTGGACGACTCTATGGTGAGGGTCTCCTACGGGGTGGTCAACTTGAGGTGGGTGAGGCATCTCCATAGCCTCCTCATTTGATGGATGCCTTGATAGACAAGGGAAGTTTCGAATTTCCTTAAGGTGAGTGTGGTATTCTCCAAGGACTACCACCACTTGGTTGTCCCATGGAATTTTCACACACTTGTGAAAGGTTGAATGTATGGCTCGGAGACTATGGATCCAAGGCCTACCTAACAACAAATTATAATGGGGGTTTATGTCTAAGACATGAAACAACCCCTTATGTTGGATATTTTCTACCTCCATGGGCAACTTGATGACTCCTAATAGATGGGATGAATTGTCATCATATCCAGTGATAACGATGAGGCTCGGTTCTAGCCTAGACATGGAAACTCTTATTTCAAAAGCCACATGAAGAGGAAAAATGTTTATACCTCCTCCCCCATCGACCAAGCATTTGTTTAGAGTGTGGTGATTCAATACCACCTCTATATGCAAGGCTTGATTATGTATTATATTTGGTCTCTCTAATTCATCCTCCGTGAACACGATAAGGGCCTTCGCACATATTGGGGAGACGAAGAACAATAAGGACTCGGGAGTTATGGATGGGTTAACCTTGGCTCTTTCTAAGATTTCCTCTAAAACTTGTTTATATTTTGGTGAGATTTGGATCAACTCTAAGATAGACATATTTATGAGAAGTTTTGAAAGATGCAATTCCAAATCGTATGGAGTTCACAACACCTTTACCTTTGTTCATGCCATGAGATGCATGCTTTTGAAGGGTCGGGTAAGATGATCGTTTCCTTCTAGTATTTTTGGCTAAGTATGGGGGTTGATAGATCCTTCCAGACTTAGTCACTTTACCCACACCTTCCCTAAGGCTCGTTCCTATCTTGGCTTTAATTGGATGCCTCGAAGCAACATAGATTTCTACTAAGGCTCTAGCCGAGAGCAGGACTCTAAGCACTCCCCGGATCACTACTTGTTTGGCTTTTTTTATTATGATGAAAAGTGATGTGTGGCAAGTAGTATGTACCATATGTAATGCATGTTCCATCCCATCAGTTTTGAGTGGAAGAAGACATATCTCTTTTCTTTTTCCGCTTGTGCTTGCGTGGTTGGAGAAAGGTTCCTTTAGAATTGCTTGGGAGGGCTCTGGTTCCTCCGAGACGTGGAGCATTCCTTGCTCTATCAAGTCCTCGATTTTGTATATGAGGGCAAAACATTTATTTGTATAATGACCCTTGAGCCTATGATACTTGCAAAACTCATTCAAAAACTTTCTCTTGGGGGTGCCCCTTTGGAAATAGTCGAGAGAGTGATCAAACCCTAGGTTAAGAGAATGTCTAGGACTTCCATTAGTGGTTGTCCTAGTTGGGTAAACTCCATCTTTTCAAACTTTTTCTGATTTTTCTTAGCATATTTTTGCTTAGAGGTTCGTGAAGGTTCAACTGAGCTTGGCTTTACTTGGACATTTGCAACCTTTTGGGGTTTTGCCCCATTGTTAGACAAGTGTGGCCCATATGTCCCTTGCTTTTTAAATCGGGGTTTTTGAAAGCTCCTCCCCTTCCACAAATCCTTGTACACTCCTTTTTTCAAGTTTGCTTCGAAGAGCGAAGCTTTCTTTATAAGTTTTTGAAAATTTAAGATTTCATGGAGTGAGAGGAGAGCTTTTAAATCAATTTTGAAATTTTCAAGGATGAGCATTACAGCGCATCCTTCAGATATGGGCTCCCTTACTTGGCCCAAGAGTGACCTCCATCTAATGATGAATGCGTGTGCATCTTCGTTAGGCTTTTGTTTTGTGTCTCTCAAGGTGTTTAAAATGGGTGTCACTTCAACACTATGGGAAAATCTTCGCATGAAACAATTCGCCAAATCCTCGAAGTTGGCGAATTGGCTCAAGTCGTATGAAGCCAACCACTTAGATACATTTCCCTTAAGAGAGAGAGAGAGAACCAGTAAATCCACTTTGAAGAGCCCTTCTTCTTTTTGTATGCCCTTCGAGAAAAGAGCTGAAGGTGGGATTTAGGATTCCCACTTCCATCATACCGATGAAAATTCGGTATGTCACCGTCACTATCGGTTTGATAATCGGATGGTAGAAAATCCGATAGTGCGTATGCTCTTTTCTCTTTGGTTTGGCCTCTCAACAGTTGTTAAAGGCCTTTCTATCTTTAATCATGAAGAACTCCGACTCTTATTCCTCCTCTAATCTAGAGGTCACTTTGGCTTTTCTCGTGTGTGAGGGTTTCTTGTGAGCTCTTTTCCCATGAGAAGAGCACGATTCGACCGCTTCAGCCTCTTGACTCAAAGCGGCGACTTTTTCTCCTATGAACTTTAGCTCCCTTCTTAGGGAAACAGGCGAGTCTTCCCACTTTTTATAATAAGTTTTTGAAAACCTTTTGAAAATATGACTTGATGAGTATGAAGCTCGGCTCAACACCTCATAAGAGCCCTCTGAACTCGACATACTTTGATTGAAATTTGTGAACCTCTGCAAAAGAAAGGTATTAACACCAAAAGTTTTGAAGATTTGGAGTTTGAAAAATTACCTAAGTTTGAAATCGTCAAAGTCTAAAGTCCCACCAGACGTGCCAATTCTGTAGATGTGAAAATTTCACTTCAAGCCTATGTAGAGACTTGAAATAAACTCTTCAAACCTACTTCATTTGCGCGAGGGTACCAGCTAGTTTTCAAAACTAGCAAAAGTTTAAAATCTGACTCTGGGGAATTGTGGCTAAGCGAGATCTTTTCACTTTAGGCCTTCTTCAACCGATGCTCAAGGGTTAGCCTAAGCACTTTAAGGATTTCATATGTATAGGTGAAGTTCTAAATTCATGTTGAAATGTGGTTGTGAAATAAGCAAACTCGTGCACTTTGGTCAAAAGTTGAAAATGTGGAAGTTCTGAAAAATATAAACTGGTTCTATTTTCAGAACTTGTTTCAATAATTTTTTGGTGACCTAGAGATCTCTAAAATTCTTGAAACATTTATCATAAGCCTATTTTTATTTCAAAATTTGGGGCTGGTGATCTATAGAATTAAATTTGAAGATGAACTCTACTCAACAGTTTGAGGATATTTTGTTAAAGAAACACAGAGTCCCAAAGAAACCTCTATATCTCGGTGTATAGAATCCAAATTATATGATTTTAGTCTTGTCAAAAATATATGGATGTCAACTTTCTGATGAGACTAATTTTATCAAATTTGATTCACTATATATATAGATATGAGACTTTTACCTAACCTCTATTGTAGGAAAACCGATTGTGCATAAACCAAATTTGAATTTACCCGATCTTGCCCAATTTTATTCCTGTAGATATACAACCCTAAAATTCTTGAAAATTGTATTTCTAATGTGTTGTGTGTGTAGATGTGGTGCCTAAAATTTCAGAGCATTCGGATAATCGGTTTAGAAATAAAAATGCGTATGCCAGATGCTGGAAAAACAAAATTTCATTTTTAGAACATACATGATGCAAACTCACCCAAATTTAAATTGCACCAACACAACAACTCAAAATAAATTACTGAAGAGAAATGAATGAAAATATATACATTAGCTTAAGTATAGAGGTTGATTAGGAATTATAGGATTTTTATAACATATAGAGAGATAGAATCAAGAAAACAAACAATTAGAGTGCGTAAGTAAGGAACGAAAATTGCAACACATCTACTTCTTATTACATTATGGGGGGAGACAAGGCTCCATTAATACAACCCATTTTGAATTGAATGTTAAGAAGAGAATAGAGAGGAATAAGTGATGAGAAACACTTACTTGATTACCTCCAAGAAACGGCTTACAAATGAAGCACTCGATCTCTCTTTCCCCTCTCTTTTCTCTCTATTCTTTCTTTTCTCTCTCTCTCTCTCTCTAATTTTGCAGCACTTCCTACCTTTCCTACCTCCCCCCCTCTCTCTCCACTTTAGCCTAGCTAAACCTCACGAAATGTTCTAGTGAAGATGCCCAAGAATACTCACCAATCAATCCCCAATGCTGGAAATCGTCCCCCTTGGCCTCTATTTATAGGCCAAGGGGGGCCTTCTCTAGATGGTTCTTTGGGACAGGTGCTTCATGGCTAAAAGTCCAGCCCATAAGGCTTGGTCTTCACATGGCCTTTAAGGGGGCTTCAAGTGGTCCCACTAGGTCAAGATGGTCCAGTCAATGCAGCGCTAAGTAGGTCGGTTAGGTCTTGGCTCGAGCCACCTTGGTACTTGATCCCATCGCCTAGGCTAGAACGAGTGTACTCAATGAAAAATATGGGCCAACTAATATGGGTTTGGTCAAGGCTAGGTAAAGGGGATTTCAATTGTGGTTTAGCCAAAGAATGTAGGGTGAATATGGCTAAGGGGAGTCAAATTCGGTCTAGTTAAGGCCACTTGGTTAGAGTTAGACTGCGAGTCATGTTTAGCCTAGGTGAATCAAGTCTAGGCTTTGATCAAATTCAACTAGGTTAGGTTGGTGAGGCTACCCACTTGGATTGGTCTTTTGATGGAGCCGTGCCCTGACTCGATTTGATCTACTTCCTTGATCCATGGCTTGATTTACATGAACTTGATCCTGGCTTGATGCGGGCTTTGCTCAACCGTCGCCTTGATCTTCGCTCCCATCTTAATTTGTTTCTATCCTCTAAGCTTCATCCCTTCAGCTTTAATTTGAACACCTTTAACTTTGAAATATTTATTTTAAATATTTTAAAATTTCTAATTTAAAGCAGAGGTTTTAAAACAAGCAGGTTTTCGAAATAGGGAGTGAGCCTGCTTTTCAAAATTCATTTAGGGTGTTTACAAGATTCAAAGACATTAAGCCTTAGCATGGAAAAATTGATGACAATGCAATTCGGGAAGTACATGCAAGCCTTTGGCAGAAGGTGCAAAAATGTGAAAATCATTACGTTTAATTGTTTTGCAAAAGTGACGTGATTGAGCTTGTAAGCACAACTTTTGATGCACGTTGAAGTGTTTAGTGGATGAACAAATATGATCTTAAAGTAGAAAGCAAGTTAAACTGGTGAATTTCTCCTTGGGCACACCCATGCTCCTTTTTTCCGTTTTGGAATGTGCTAAACATTGTGTAACAAAGACGGCTTGGATTTATGAGGTTCAGCCAAGTAATTTATGTTGGGGCAGTCTTCAATCTCCGAAGCCATCCGATTTAGTTGTGCGCAGCCGGAGTTGACTGCCTCTATGGTTCTTTTTTCTATGCTCCCTTGCTTTTCATTCATTTTTTGTAGCAAGTGTAATGAAAGTGTGTATTGTTTTGGGTTACCTGCTGAGGGTTTTTCACAAAAGACTTAGAATTAGAGTCACCTTTTTTATTATCTCACTCTCTATGAGCTATGTAAACTCTCATTTTTTTATGGCTTTCTGTCTTCTTTGTTTATCGCTCTGGGATTTCCCTTTTTAACAACCATATCCTTCTTTTATCCAGAGATGCGTGAGTTTTTCTTTTGGAAAATGGAAAATCGTTTTTATAAATGTTTAACTTTCAAAAATATAATCTCATGAAATTCGGGAAGAGGACCCTTCTTCCCGCATTTCATGGTCGTTGTTAGCAGTGGGGCTGAGAGTAGTCATCCACTACTTACATCTCTCACTTGGCCACTAGAGCCAATCTTTTGATACACTAGTTTTCCTCTCACTATTTTGGGGTTTACCAAATTGTATAATATTTTCTTGTTGCAACTAAATTACAACTTATATCCATTATGGGGTTTTTCCACAAGTAATGTGTTTTTCTTGCATAACTCTCAACAAAGTGTATTTTCTACACTTATAATCTAGGCATATCTCAACCCCATATGGGTTGCATGTTTGGTAAACAATTTTTCTAAGATACCTTTTGTTAAAGGGTCAACCAACATATCATTTGTTGGCGTATAACATATAGTTATTCATTTCTTTTGAGCATATCATGAATATAGTGATATTTAACTATTATATGCTTGCTTCGTGAGCAATCACCTCCACTCTTAATAAGAGTAATTGCTACACTATTATCACAATATATAACAATCGGCTCGATAGCTATATCTAGCTTTAAATCACGTATGAAGGGACTTATCCAAATGATACTAGTAGCAGCCATACTACAAGCAACATACTGAGTCTCTTGTGTATGCAATGCTACACAATCTTGTTTCTTGCATGCTCAACAAACTGCACCACCTCCAAATAAGTATATTTGTCTCGAGGTTGATCTGTTGTCATTTTTGCTTCAAGCAAAGTCAACATCTGAGTATCCAATCACTTTCAATTCATCTGGTTGAAAACAAAGTTTCAAGTCTTTTGTTCCTTTAAGATATCTGAGAATCTTTTTCACAACTATCTAATGCCGTCATCCAGGATTACTTTGATATCTAATTACAAGTACAACAACAAAGCTGATATCAGGTCTTGTACATAATATAGCATACATCAGGCTGCACACAACCTATGCATAAGGAACATTGGGCTTATCATCTCCTTCACCGGAACAATCAACCTTACTAAGTTTAACCTCTTTTGCAACAGGTGTAGATGCAAACTTATATTCACCCATTTTGAACTTCTTGAGGATATAATCAATATATCTCTCCTGACTTAAGCATAAAAGCTTTGATTATCTATCTCGAGAAATCTTTATACCCAAGATATAAGATGCTTCCCTCATATCCTTCATTTCGAACCTTGAGTTTAACCATGACTTGGTTTTGACAATCATCTCATTGTCATTCCCAATCAACAATATGTCAACTACATATAACGATAAGATGACAAAGTGGCTCCCACTATTCCATACATATACACAGTGATCAAGTTCGTTAGCCACAAACCCAAGTTCAACTATAGCATTTTGAAAAGTCAAATACTATTGATAAGGTGATTGTTTCAGGCCATATAGAGATTTTCTCAACCTATATACTTTATCTTCTTGGACTTTGATTTTATATCCTTCGGGCTGCTTTATATATATGATTTCATCTAAATCTCTATTTAGAAAAGTAGTCTTTACATCTAGCTGATGTAAATTCAAAACATAATATGCTGATAGAGCAAGGATTATTCTAATAGATGCAAATTTTATAACAAGAGAATATGTCTCAACATAATCTATCATCTCTTTTTGTAAAAAGTCCTTTGCAACCAACCTCGCTTTAAACTTGTCGATCGAACCATTGTATTTCTTTTTCAGAACTCATTTGCAACCTATATCTTTCCTTTCTCTGGGCAAATCAGTCAACTCCTAGACTTGGTTTTTCTCAGTAGATTCAATTTCTTCATCCATGGCTCTTTCCTAGTCTGATGATTCTAATGAGTCAATAGCATACTGATAAGTCAAGTTATCAGTCAGCTCATCTAAATCTACCGAATTACACACCTCATCCGCAAGGTATGTGTGGTGTGACCCTAGGCTTTTTGTGTCCACTTAAAGATTTGGTTTGTTCAGGAAGTTTATCAATAGGTTCAAAAGATGATTGATTTAGACCTACTAGATCATCAACATAATCATCATCATTCTCAAGGATGTCATTCTTAGTTTCTTCTAAGAAGTTTACATCCCTGCTTTCTATTAGTTCATGGTCTTTATGATAAAAACCAATATCCTTTTGGATATCCGATAAATATGTATCTTAAGGACTTACTGTCTAGTTTATCTCTAGACTAGTCAATGATTTTTACATGAGCAATAAATCTCTACCTCCTGAGATGACTTAGGTTTAGTTTTCTTTTAAACCACATCTCGTATGTGGTAGAGGATGCAATTTTATAAGATGCACTATTGAGTATATACAGAGTTGTACTTACTACTTCTCCCCAAAGTATCCTTGGTAGAGAGACATCGGTTAATATTGACCTAGTCATGTTCAGTAAGGTCCTGTTATATCTCTCTACTACACCATTCTTTTGAGGTGTCCTAGGCATCATATTTTGTTTCGCAATACCAAAGTCTTTGCAGAATTTCAAAAATTCTGTTGAGGTATATTCTTCACTTCTATATGATCTCAAGATTTTGATTGTATGCCCCAATTGGTTCTCTATCTCCTTCTTATATTCTTTGAATACCTCAAGTGGCTCAAATTTATATGATAAGAGATATATATAAGTATAACTTGAGTAATCATCAATAAAGGTTATAAAATAAATCTTTTCACGATGTGTTCTTACTCTAAATGATCCACATAAATTTGGGTGAATTATCTTTAATAGGGTTGTTGCCCTAGTTATCTCTTTGGGAAATGATTTTCTAGTCATTTTTCCTTGTATGCAAACTTCACACTTATTCAAAGTGTTATAATAAAAATTGGATAATAAGTCAAAGTTAGTTAATTTTCTCAAGTTCTTTAACCTTATATATCCCAATCTTTTAAGCCACACATTCACATCAATCACATAGGTACTCTCAATATAAACAAAAGAAGCACTTTCATTTTTATTAATGTTGAGTTTGAACAACCCATACTCAACATCAAATAAACCAAAAAATGTTATCTTGTTATGCTTACCCATATTAACTTTCCCAGGTACAAACTTGACCTCAAACCCTTTCTTTACTAAGATAGGAATCGATACAAGATTGCACATAATAGAGGGCACAATTAATACATCTGTAAGTACAATCGGTATGTCTTGTACAAAAATCCTAAATGACTCAACCCCAAGAACATCAGAAAAGGTATTGTTCCCCATGTATACTTGATGCTCTCTAGGTTGGAACTCCTTCAGGTCCATCGCTCCCTCCCTCTTTGCTCTTCGATATGTGTTGGGTAGCTCTAGAATTGATCCACCAACCACTCATCAGGCGATCTATGTAAATACATTCAGAAATCACGCAGATTATTTCTTGCTTCTCTATTGCACTGCATCGTTGGTTGTTGTCACCATTGGTCTTCTTATTGCGGCAGTCTTTTTTGTAGAGCCCCATCTTATCACAATTGAAGTACTTCATCCGAGAAGCGGATTCTTGCAATTTCTTAAAATTTTGATAGCTCTGCCTTTTGTTCTTACCAAATTTCTTATTTGGTTTTCTTTTTCCCTAACTAGTTTTGGAGCTAGACCCTAAATCATCTTGAGCAACTAGCAATTTTTCGTTTTTGCTTTTGTTTATATGTTCTCGTTAAATTGCTAGTTTCAATGGGGGTTCAAAAGGGGTAACATCAGGTCCAAGTCTTAGAGTTGTCGTTACTATGTTACAGGAAGGGGGAAGACTATTTAGAATAGTAGATATTTGCATTGGCTCAGGAATAACTGACTTAGCTACAACTAGATCTTTAGTCATTACCAGCATTTAGTTAATATGTTCAACTACATTATCATTTTCTTTCATTCTATTGGAATTATACTTTTGAAGGAGTAGTTGTAGATGCAGCTTGGCTGTAGTATCATACTTAGTGGTCAGGGAATCAAATAGTTCTTTCACCATTTCAAATTCCTCAAAGATCCTAATCAAGTTGTCTTCCATATATGTCAATACAATGGTCATTGCTATTGTGTCATCTTTCAGAAATGTCTTATACCTTTCTTTTTCCTCATATATTGCTATTGGAGTAGGAGGTAAAACAGTTTCCTTTAGTACATAATCGACTCCTTCTAAAGTTAAGGTCAGTGGTATTCTTCTTTTTCAAGTTTTGAAATTTAAGCCATTCAACTTTTTTGCCTTTTTCAATTCAGATGCGCAAATTCTTGAAGTCATTTTTCTTAACTTTTTAGTAGAGACAATAAGTAAAGAGTCTCTACATTTTAAGACAGAAAATATAAAAACATGCATAAGATGAATTTACATAAGACATTTCATAAAGAACCACAAAAATTAACAAGACACCTAAATATAATATCCACAAGTCCTAGGTGCTAAGTAGTAAATATAACATGAGTGAGTACTGCAAGTTATTTAACTTACAAGTACCATTCTAAAAATATAGTAAAAATCGGGAAGTTAAAATTACCAAGCACTATTCTGCAGTTTATTTAACCTATAGGTAATGTTTTGGAAAAACTGTAAAAACCAAGACTGAATATGGAAAACACTATTTATGGCATTTCACAGAAAGTGCAAGGGCATTTTTGTACTTTTCAGGGAGGTATAACCGATATTTCATAAGACACCAGGGCCATATCCATAAAATCACCAAAATCCTGGGTTCTATAATACTTTAAAATGTTTAGGGGTAAAATAGTAAAACTATACCCTGGTATTTTGTAGTTTCACCGATTGTCAAGGGGTAGAAAAGACTTTTTATAGTAATAAGGGTACAATTGTCTTTTCAACCCAAAATACCTGGACATTTTTGTAATTTTCCCCTGGTATTTCATAAATTCTATTTTTATAAAGGGCAAAATAGTCTTTTCACACCTTCCACGGTGGTTTTGCAAAATTGGCCTTGGCCTTGGCCTGTCCTCGGGCCATCTTGGCCTTTGGCCGCCATGGCCTGGCCTCTGACTACCTCGGCTTTGCCTTTGGTCACCTTCATCGGGTGGCTTACGACTGTGTACCTGCGACCTTTCCCTCTCTATTTTTTAAATTTTTTCTTACAGTTTTTTTTTGAATGCAGGATCGCATACTTGTTTGTTGTTGCCACAGAGCTCCAACAAGCTATGATACTAGATGTTGGGGCAGTCTTTAATCTCTGAAGTTGTCCGGTTCGGTTGTGCGCAGTGTTAGTTGATTGCTTCTGTGGTTCTTTCTTCTCTGCTCCCTTGCTTTTCCTACGTTTTCTGTAGCAAGTGTAATGAAAGTGTGTATTGTTTTGGGGTTACCCGCAGAGGGTTTTTCACAAAAGACTTAGAAACAAAGTCACCTTTTCTCTTATCTCACTCTCTACGAGCTATGTAAACTCTGATTTATTTATGGCTTTTTGTCTTCCTTATTTACCGCTCTAGGCTTTCCCTTTTTAACAACCATATCCTTCTTTTATCTGGGAGATGCGTGAGTTTTACTTTTGAAAAACTGAAAATCGTTTTATAAACGTTTCACTTTTGAAAATATGACCTCATAAAATCCGAAAAGAGGGCCCTTCTTCCCGTATTTCATGATCGTTGTTAGCAGTGGGGCCGAGAGTGGCCATCCACTACTTACAATTTCATCATTCCAACAATAAATATAGGTAACAAGATTAGATACGGTGAGGCACTATGGATAACTTTGCATAATCACACACAATGAACAAGCTAGACAAGAATGGTGTCTGGGCTTATCAAAGTCTCAACTAGACTCTGTTACCCACTCTAGAGTCCAAAGTATGGGTACAGTTGAGGTCATGAAAAGATGCAATTGATAAATTCAAAGCATAAGTTACATTCAAAGGCACAGGTTCTGCTCCTTTTACTTCAGAGCTAGTTATCACCATCTCACCGTAACAATTGGATTTACAAACATATCACATTTTCTTGAAAATACAACTACAACAATAGCTATAACAACAACTAAGCCTTTTCCCATACCAGCCGGGGTCGACTATATGGATTCTTTGTTTCTGTATAGCTCTATTACGTGCCATGTTAGCACTTAATTCACAATAACAATTCTTTATTGTTTCTTTCCAACAAAAAATGGTCATCCTCTACCTCTTTTAATGTTTTCAAAATCTAGTTTTTCATACCTTCTTAGAGGTTCTTCTTTTGATCTTCTTTCCATATGTCCAAACCATCTTAAACAATATTTTTTCATTTTATCCTCTATTAGTGTCACTCCTAATTTATTTATAAAAACCTCATTATGTATACAGTTTTTCCTTTTATGATCACTCATCCATCTCAGCATCTTCATTTCTGTCACACACATCTTTTGTACATGTTGATGATTAATTGCACAACACTCATAACTATAAAATATGGCAAGTCTAATTGTTGCTCTATAATATTTACCTTTTATCTATAATGGTATCTTCTTATCACAAAGAATACCTCATGCTCCTCTCCATTTTAACCAACATGCATTAATTCTATGCTTAACATCTCTATCAATTCTTCCATCATTATGAAAAATTGACTCTAGGTATTTAAAACTTTCATTTTGGGGGATGCAATGTGTACCAATTTTAATTTCTATGTCTTCTGAAGTAACCAAATGATCAAACTTACATTCTATATATTCTGTCTTTATTCTACTAAGTCGGAAGCCTTTACTTTCTAATGTTTCTCTTCATAGTTCTAATTTTCTATTAACTTTTTCCTTAGACTCCTCTAATAACACAATGTCATCTACAAGTATCATACACCAGGGTATTTCATCTTGAATATGTTTTGTTAACTCATCAATCACTATTATAAATAAGTATGGACTTAAAGTTGATCCTTGATGTAACCCAATATTATCTTCAAAGAAGTTTGTCATTCCTTCATGAGTTCTCACACATATTTTTACACCGTCGTATATGTCTCTTATAAGGTTTATCTATGTCAATAGGATACCTCTTTTTTCCAAGGTTCTACAAAGAACATCCCTTGATACCTTATCATAAGTTTTTTCTAGATCAATATATATCATGTAAAGGTCTTTATTTTTTGTTCTAAAATATTTCATAAGACATCTCAAAAGGTGAATCACTCCAACAATAGATCTGCCTGACATGAATCCAAATTGGTTCTTTGTTGTACTCGATACTTCTCTTAACTTACGTTCAATAATTCTTTTCCATAATTCCATAGTATGGCTCATTAACTTGATACCTCGATAATTTGCACAATTTTGAATGTCTCTGTTATTATATATGAATATAAGTATACTCTCTTCATTCCTCGAGTATCTTTTGGTTTCTCCATATTTCATTAAATAGCCTTGTGAGCAAAGTGATTATTGTCTCTCATAGGATTTTCCAAACAACTATAAGAATATTGTTTGGTCCTATCGATTTATCACCCTTCATATGTTTAAAAGCATCTTTGATTTCATTCTTTTAAATATATCAGTAAAAATTATGGTTTATATACTTTTTTAATTTGGCTAACTCTTCTAAGCTAATACTGACATCTTTATTTTCAGTAAAAAGTTTATAAAAATAGTTTTCTGTCTATTTTTTATATCATCATTTGCCACTAGAATTTTCTCCTCCTCGTCTTTGATGTATCTAACAAAATTAGGATTTTTAGTTTTCTTATCTCTAGCCCTAACTATCCTAAAAATATCTCTTCACCCACTTTTGAGTTAAGTTTTTTATATAAATCCTTCCCAATTTTAGCTTTTGCTTCACTAATGGCCTTTTTCGCTTCTTTATTTGCTTTGTTATAAGCCTCTAAAATTTCACTAGTTTTCTTAGCATAATATAATTTGTAACATGCCCTCTTTACCTTGATTTTATTTTACACTACTTTACTCCCCAAGCATCTCCTTGAAGGACTTTTTGTTTAAATATATCTTCTTTCTTGCTATTGAGATTTCATCATTTAGTATGAATAGCTCGATGCACTCTTTTCTTCTTTGTCCACTTTTTCACCTCTAAATCCATAACTAAAAATCGATGTTGGGTGGTTAAACTTTTTTCTAGAATTACCTTACAATCTTTAAAACATTATCTATCTTTTTTACTACAAACAAAATAATTAAGTTGTGTTTGTGATAAGCCAATCTTATAAGTAATTAAATGTTCATCTCATTTTTTGAAAATTGTATTGACTATAAAGAGATCAAATGCCATAGTAAAATTTAAAATCTCCCTATCTTTCTAATTTATATCCCCAAAACCAAAGTTTCCATGAATACCTTGATATCCTAATGCCTCTTTACTGACATGTCCATTTAAATCTCCTCCTAAACAAATCATCTCCCTTTGTGAAATTCTTTGAATCACCTTATTCGACTCCTCCCAAAAAGTCGTCTTTATACTATCTTCTAGTCCTACTTGAGATATACAAGTATAAACTATATTCAAAACCTATGCCCCTAGCACTAATTTCAATATCATAATTCGGTCACCATATCATTGTAAGTCTACTATACTATCCTTTAAATCTTTATTTATGATAATACCAACTTTGTTTCGAGTCTTTTCCTTTCTTAAGTACCATAATTTAAAACCTATATCCTCAATCTCCTTTGCTTTTTCTCGAACCCTTTCTTGTAAACATAGGATATGAATCTTTCTCCAAATCATAGTATATACCACCTCTATTATCTTACCGAATAATGTTTCAATATTTCAAGAACCAATACAAATCTTATTATCTAGGACTAGCTTCCTTACCTCACATCCGTCCATATTGAAAATGCGAAGACCCTCTATGAAATTTATTCACTATATTCAGACGACAATGTACCGGGACTAACTTCTTTACCCACACCTGTCCATGATGTGAATGAAACTAGCAAACCATTTCAGTCGTCTTCAGCCTCCAATGGCCCAAGAGCACCACTTGTTTGCCTTGTATGTTTGTAATTTGTCAGGGGAACACTTAGAATAACAAAAAACTAAAGTGATTCGACAAAAGGATCTTAGACTAACCTTGTACCAAAGAAATATTCTAGTGTATCATGCCATTTGATGTACTATACATTGATCTACCAATGATAAACCGCAAAAACCTTCTTGGCTAATAGTTGATACCTGTGCAAGGGTATCAACTTCATGGAGTCATTTAAAAAGTTCTTCCCCCCTAAGGTCATATATGCTTTTTTCTGCTTCCGAACCTATCACTGTTGGTCCCTCGGTGGGCTATCTTGATGTCCTTTGCAACTTTCGGTCCCCTTCTGTCAGGTACGCAACAACAATTCAGTCTATGAAAAAGAAAATAGGTACGAATAATTTGATTTTGAGGTTTACTCATAGTAGGATTTTTCTCAGAGAGTTTCACTTCATTTTTCACATGTGTTTTGATCTTTGCGCTACTTTATATTTATAGAGTAGCGCCTGCTCCTTAACCCCCTCGAATTCTCTACTGAGCTTTCCTCTCCTAGAGCCCTTATTCGATCCGTTATGGATGAGCTTCATAACTGATCGACTGTTAAGACTTGTTATAGCCATTACATACCATTCCCACAACCCTTCCACATACAACGGTTGGATGACCAGTTCAGTCATTTCTATGCTGGGGTTATAAAAAATGGCCACCTTATCTTCACATCTCCTACTTGGCCATTCGAGCCAAATGATTTGACATACTCGTTTTCCTGCCACTTTTGTGGGGTTTTCCTAGTAGTGTCATTTCACGATTGTTATTGCAATCATTACCCGTTATGTGGTTTTTTACCTACACAATAATCAAACATATCTCAAATCTATGTTCGTAACATGTTTTGAGAAAAGATCCTCTGTTATGCCTTTAGTCAAGGGGTCCGCCAACATATTATGAGTTGGCATGTATGAGATGGATATTTCCCTTCTCTTAATCATATCATGAACATAGTGGTATTTAACCATTATATGCTTGCTTTTAGAGTTGTCAACTCCACTCTTTATTAGAGTAATTGCTGCATTGTTGTTACAATAAATAACAATTGGCTCGTCGGGTATTTCCAATTTCAAATCTCGTATGAAGCGGCTTATCAACTTCTTGTGTATGTAATGCTACACAACCCTGTTTCTTATATGCCCAAGAAATAACTCCACCTACAAATAAAAATATTTGTCCCGAGGTTGATTTGCTGTCATCTTTGCTCCGAGTAAAGTCAACATCTGAGTATCCAATAACTTTTAGTTCATTTGCTTAAAAACATAATATCAAGTCTTTCGTTCCTTTGAGATATCTTAAAATCCTTTTTACAACCATCCAAGGCTACCCATAACTTGTGTATAAGGAACAGTAGGCTTATCGTCTCCTTCATCGACACATTTAGCCTTACTCAATTTGACCCTTTTTGCAATGGGTGTAATAACATTTTGAACTTCATGAGGATATAATCAATATCTCTCTCCTAACTTAGGCATACGAGTTTAGATTCTATATCTTAAGAAATCTTTATACCTAAGATATAGGATGCTTCCCCCATAGAACCTTGAGTTTAACTATAACTTCGTTTTGACAATCTTCTCATTGTCATTCTCAATTAATAATATGTCATCTACATATAAAGATAAGATGACAAAGTGGCTTCTACGGTTCCACACATATACAAAGTGATCAAGTTCATTAGCAATAAACCCAAGTTCAATAATAGCATTTTGAAAAGTCAAATACCATTGGAGAGGTCACTATTTTAGGCCATATATGAATTTTCTCAACATATATACTTTATCTTCTTGGCCTTCAACTATATATCCTTCGGGCTATTGCATATATATGATTTCATCTAAATCTCTATTTAGAAAGGTTGTCTTTACATCTAACTGATGTAAGTCCAAATCACAATATGCAGATATTGTCAGGATTATTATGATGAATTTAAATTTTATAACAAGGAAATATGTCTCAACATAATCTATCGCCTACTTTTGCAAGAAACCCTTTGCAACCAACCTTACTTTAAACTTACTGATTGAACTATCAACCTTATATTTCTTTTTCAGAACCCATTTATAGCGTATCTTTCCTTTCTTTTGGTAAATTAACCAGTTCCCAGACTTGATTTTTCTCAATGCATTCAATTTCCTCATCCATGGCTTTCTCTTAGTCTATCGCTTTCGATGAGTTTATGACTTGCTAATAAGTTAAGTTATCAGTCAACTCATCTAAATCCATCGAATTACATACTTCATCTGCAAGATAAGTGTGTAATCTTTTAAGTAGGACGGTGTGACCCTAGGCTTTTTATGTTCACTTAAAGTTTCGATTGTTTGAGAAATATCTTCTGTGGGTTCAAATGATGATTGATCTAGATCTACTAGATCATCAGTATACTCATCATTATTTTATAGGATGCCATTCTTATTATCTTCTAAGAATTCAAAATCTCTACTCTCTATCAATCCATGGTCTTTATGATAAAACTAATATCCCTTTGAGCCTTTAGGATATCTTATGAATATACATATGAAGGGCATGTTGTCTAGCTTACCTCTAGACTGGTCACGGATCTTTACATGAGCAATAGATCCCCATCTCCTGAGATGACGTACGTTGAGTTTTTTTTGAAATCACATCTCATATAGTGTAGTGAATACAACCTTACAGTGTACTCTATTTAGTATGTATACCGTTATACTTACTGCTTCTCCCTAAAATATCATTGATAGAGAGACATCTATTAATATTGACCTTGTCATGTTTAGTAAGGTCTTGTTTTATCTAATACCCTCTATACTTAAGCTATAAATATATTTCAATTCATTTCCCTTCAGTCATTTACTTTGAATTAGCTGTGATTAGTTTTTAATTTTGGATGAATGCATTCACGTATGCTTTAGAAACTGAAATTTTGTTTTCAGCATCCCGCATATGTCTAGTGTTGTATTTTTTATTTTTGAACCTCAACTTTAAATAATCTAAAATTTTGTACACCGAATCCTCATACATAGACCCAGGTATAATAAAATTTTCAAGAATTTTAGGGCTGTGTAGCATCATAAATAAAATAGAGGAAGATCGGATGAATTCCAAGTCAAATCTGCCCAGTCTGTGTTTCCTACAATAGAGGTTGAGTAATCTTCCCATAACTTTGTATGTAGTAAGTTAAATCCATTGAAACTAGTCTCATTGAAAAGATGACATCCATAGATTTCTAAAGATGAAATTTATAAAAATCGGAGCTCTATGCACCGAAATACTGAAGTTTCTTTAGACCTCTTTATTTTTGTAATGTCTAACTAGAGGCATTTCTTAGATTTAATTCTGTAAAATCACAGCAAACAAAAATAAAATAAAAATAGCCTTAGGATCTTTACATTCTTCTCTATATACTATAAAATGTTTATTAATTTTGGAGATCTCTAAGCTATTTAAAAAAATCTGAAAACAAGCTCTAAAAATAGAATAAGTTTATGTTTTTTAGAACTTTAAAAGTTTTCATTCCCTAGACCAAGTGCACGACTTGTTTGATTCAAATTATCTCTAAAGTGAATTTTGGAAACACACACCCTGCTTAAATTAATCCTCAAAGCATCTAGGTTGACCCTTGAGCTCCGGTTCAAGAAGGCTTAAGATGAAAAGATCATGTTTCTCCACAATTGCTCCATGAAGTCAGAAATATAACTTTGCTAGTTTAAGTAAAACTAGCTGGCATGCTCGCACAAAAATGAAGTAGATTGAAAAACTTATTGATCTTCTGTGGAACCCATTCTTGGTTTGAGCTGCTCCCGTCTCATTGATCTTCTGTTCGGTATTCGAATATGGGTTTGTATTTACTTTTCACTTCTCTTTTCCTTAAAATTGAACAATGGTCTTGCTCCATTCTGAAAACAAGTCTTGATTTGGATAAGGGGGTGGCACGACTTACATAATTGCCACTACAAGCCTAGTTTACGCACCTCATATTGAGTAAAAAGTGGATTGCACATCAAGGCTCATGTTTGATTATGAGGTAAATAGGGTCTATAGCTCTAGTTTTGTAGGCTCAAGCTTTGTAAATAAACACCCCCCGAAGGGTGTGTTCGAAAAAGGTCCAGGGGAATTGGACCTAGATTTTTTATGCTTGCAATTCAAAGTACATCAAACATGAAACCCATTGTTGGCATAGAACAATTGTTCTGTTGGCCTAATTTGAGTAAAAAACTTCTGCATAAGAGGGGAGCTAGGCCACAAGAAGTGGAACTGGGAGATTTCTATAAAAACCCAAATACCTCCTTCATTGTTCGCATGAAAACCTAAGTATGGGTACTACTCACAAATCAAACATTGAATAAGGTTCCTTGAAACCATGGTTACATGTCCATGTGGGTATAAACCTTTAGTTCTGGTACTAAGGTCCTAGCACCATGAATCAAACTCACCCTAAGAAATTTGACACCTAAATAATTGAAGTTTGAACAAGTTTCAGTGACTGAAAAATAAGAGTAGTCTAAGAAATTTGAGCCTTGCAGTATTGTAAATATTTTGAGACCTACAACAATTAATTCAAAAACAAGTTTAAGATTCAGGGGCCTACAACAATTGACTCCGGCAAAAAACTAGGAGAGAGAGAGAGCACTGCTCATCTCGGACTCTGGCGAGACATTAGGATTGATATTGTTATAAGATTCAATCGAGCAATTTGATCTTAATATTTACAACTGCTTGAATGGAAGTAGATAATAAGATTTCTTTAAGCAATCCATTGAAATATACCATAATTGGATTCCAAGAGAGTATAACAAGATCCCTCTCTTGTTATCTCAGTTGGGTGCAGTGGTTGATCTACATTGAGCAGAGGTGGGGCATTTGCCCAACCGAAATTTTCAAAAATCAACCTAGGGTTCTTATTTCATGTTTGTTTGAGGTGCTTATTTCAACATGGCATACTGCTACTTTATGTTACTTTGAGAAACTTTTTGGGTAAAATGTTAGGATTTTAGTCTTCATCGCAAGTGATATAGTACTTTCATATTTCAGGTCTCACCAAATGAGTTTTTCTTCATGTTGTTTTTGGTATGGATTTGGGGACCTCAAAGTCCTGAACTCAACTATTAGTCAATTGTTCAATGGGTTTTCCTACAATGCAATTTAAGCAGCTGACATCCGGTCCATTTCCCCAAACATTCAGTATCCCAGAGAATTAGTGATACAAACACATGAGATTTAATATAAACATGACCTTAACATATGCTCATATATCGGCAGAATGGCCAATATTGCCACGATAAAAAAGAATAGAGAAAAATATTCTTTAAGCAAATTAGTTTATTTTATTTACGGCAAAAGTATTCTTGAACTCGTGCTAGGGTTTATTACAGGTTGTTAATTGTAAGGTTAAATATTTAAATGAATTCAATAAGGTTTACATTTTGTTTTAAAGTTGGACAAATAAATAAATAAATAGAAAAGTGAAAGCTAGTTCTGAGCTAGCTGCTTGCAATCCATTAGATGATGTCAAAATATATTTTTTTATTTTGTATCTAGGGTTAGTATCGAGTTGGTTGAGAGAGAGCGAGAATAGAGAGAGGTAAATACACAATGTCTTTCGGTACATAATCTTGCATAAACATCTCCACCTTTCAATTGATATATATATATATATATATATATATATATATATATATATATATATATATATATATATATATATATATATATAGTTCTTTTTATTATAACTAACAAACACATTGCATTCAAACAACATTTTATACTCTCATTGGTCTAAAATGTTAAGTAGCTTTGAATCACATTTAGTGAATGACTGTTGTATTTTTTAATAATAAAGCAAAAAGAAATAACTTTATAAAATAGAAAAGTTCTGAATTTTAAGAGAAGATGTGCAAATTCTTGTGTTGCTCTAGCTTTCTTTTTTCTTTTGGATTACAAAGATAGGATTACTTGAATTACAAGTATATACAAGAAGGTAGCTATGGTATCTTCTAACAAAATTCGAAAGGAAACCATGTGC
Source organism: Brasenia schreberi (assembly GCA_036023115.1). Lineage (NCBI taxonomy): Eukaryota > Viridiplantae > Streptophyta > Magnoliopsida > Nymphaeales > Cabombaceae > Brasenia > Brasenia schreberi. The sequence goes on along the minus strand of JAYKKT010000081.1, from coordinate 15,403,391 downwards.
TAAGTTTTATAGCTTGCTGTTAATTGGAGCTCCTAATGTATCAAGGTAAAATGAATATACAATTTATATAAACAACCAAACCAGGCATAAACATTTACTACTAGACTATGAGAGGGTTCGATTAGATTCTAAAGATGACTACATCTGCGGCAAAAGTATTATTTTCTACTATATGGCAAGATATGTTCAGTAACCTGGAGATATGAGAATCTACTAAAGACATTTGCATCTACTGCAAAGCCTTCTTATGTGTTATACAACAAATTATGTTACAAAATTGTACACAGCAGGTCGATTTCCTTAACCAACACCTTCTACCGAATAGATCCAATGTGAATCTAGGGGCTTCACAGCAAAGCAAGTAAAGAAGATAAAACGTCTCCATGCTATACCAAGTAAATAACATACTAGAATCTCAACGCCCTCACAAAGATTTGTGTCCTATGAAACCTTTGACCTTCAAATAAGAAATCTCATTACCTTCATTCAACAAATTCAATAACCAATTTCTTATAATCAACCCAAGGCCATATAGGGGTGGGAAAATGCTATACAAGAAGAATTAAAGACTTTAGATAAGGCTTATACTTGAAAAATTATGCTAAAACCTGAGGATAAGAAACTTAATAGATATAGATGGATATCTAAGTTAAAAACTCATAGTGATAGTCCCATAGAAAAATGTAAGGCTAGACTTGTAGCTAAAAGGTATACTTAAGAATATGTAATTGACTATGAGTAAATTTTGTTGCTATTGCTAAAATGACTACCATAAGAATTCTAATAACTCTTAGTGTTAATAGGAAATGGAAAATCTTTCAATTAGATGTTAAGAATGCCTTCTTGAATGGTAAGCTAAATGAAGAGTTATATATGATTTCTCCTTCGAGACTTAATGTCCTAAAAAATTATGTTCTTAGATTAAATAGGGCTTTGTATGGTCTTAAGCAAACCCCTAAGGCTTGGTTTGACAAATTTGCAAGTTTCATGCATGTACATAAGTTTATATCATAATATATTGACACAACTTTGTTTGTTAATGACATGATCATCACTGAAAGTGATAAGGTGATATACTTCAAGTTAAAAGACATCTTTACGAAGAATTTGAAATCAAGATCTCGGATTTTGCTCAATTATCTTTTAGGAATTAAAATTGTACATAGTAATAGAGGATACTTTATGTCTAAAATAAAATTTGCAAGTGATATTATTAACAAGTCAGGGCTAACCGATGAGAAGAAGGCAGATACATCAAAAATACTTTGAAGAAAATTGAGAGCAATGGAAGAAGAGAAACTGAAAGATCCAACACCATACGTGAAGCTCATAGGAGAATTGACTTATCTCTCTATTAGTCACTCACAAATATCACATGCTATTAACATTGCAAGACAGTTTTAGCTAGGAGTTGAGGTCATGAGTTTGACACCCAGGGCGTGCATCTCGCTTCCCCTTTCTATTGTACCCAAGAAAAGAAAAACCTAAATTGATTTTACAGTTCATGAGGCACCAACTACTTGAGTCTTGGTGATGGCGTTCATGAGATGAAGTTGGTTCTCTTTTCTACGTGTCGAATCGGCATCATGTTGCCTAGTCTGCCTTGTACTAATGCATGAATCTGCATTCTTATACAAGTCTTCTACTGACTCTGCATTCTCATTCAGCGTAGACACCTTCTGAAGCCAGCCATAAACCTCTTCATCAACTAGCAGGTTGTTTGCTTCGTCTTTCAATGCAATTATCTGAAACCATTCGACACGGTCCGTCTTTGAATTAGAAAGATTTGAATTGGCATGTCTGTATCATGGAATGGGAAAAGTTTTCCTATGAATAAGCAAAAGAGAGAAATATAAAGTTTCCCATAATGAGGGACAGGTCGTGTACCTTAGGGGGGCCTTCCATTTCGTTGGTGCAATAGAGGCGGGCATGATCCACTAATTCCATGTACTTTGGGAAGTTAGCAGCGAACATTTTGTGGGATCTTAACTGGGACTTGACCCTCACTGCTCTTCCCTTGATTATGGCTCTCCTGAAACCAAACTTTCATGAGAAGATTGCACCTTCTTCTACTAATGTCTGCATGCATGCATACATGTGTGTATGTATATGAATTAGCTGCATTCTAACAACAAAATTAACTTTTAGCTTCATATTATTGGAGAGAAAAAATTGTTTCACCTATGTCACAATGAGTCGTGAGTTCAGATCTACTTAAAACAAGACATGGTGAGAGGGAGAGATCTATAATATGTAAAACGAAGTTTCTTGGCACAAGGGGCACGCTCTCCTGGCTAGGGGACAGGCTGGTTTGGTGCAAAATGATGCCTATCCATGTTTATGAACAGACATGACCATTACAAAAGATGATGAACACAAATTCATATCCACGATGAAAATCTGAATTTTAATGACCAATAACAGAACGATTCCGGCAGTTCAAACCGCCAGAATTTATCGAAAAACATTTCCGAATATTGACGGATCTACGTAGGGGGGTGGGGGAGCTGTCATCTCCTGAAAATTTGAAATTTCACTCGAAAAAAATAACATTTTACAAAAAATAAATAAAAATACATAGTTGAGATTCATGCTTGCCCCTCCTACCACCATGAAATACATACTTCGCCCCTCTAACACTAGAAAATAGATCCGCTACGAAGGTCTATCCACTGACACTAGTGATCCCCACACTAAGTACCGTTCACTATAGTGACTTTTTATGGGCATTGGGCTCCAAATATATAAGTAATTAGTAACCTTTTACAGTTTCATGTTAGATATATATTTTTTTATGAAAACCAAAAAATCCAAACCTTTTCTGACTTCGAAGGAAAATTCATCACTTCAAACATAATGGCAGTACTTAGAAAAATACCTAATTCCACGGACTACGGCCAAGTGAGCATCACAAACAACACCAACTAGCTCTATCCTGTATGGCTTCCTATCCTTCCTGTAGTTCTCCGTGTCATCTTCTTCATCAACTTCTTCCCAGTAGTTCTCAGTAATGGAGCCGTCATCGGCAACCATGTTGCCAACTCCCATTCTGTAGCGTTTCCGGTGCACGTCCCTGGCCATGGCGATCGTCTGCCTCACGAAAGGCTCCCATGACAAAGTTCCATCCATGATCACATCGCGCCCTTCGTTTAATGCTGTCACTAGCAGTGACGAAGCTGCATTCGTCGAAGATTGATGCACCTGGGACATATCAAGGGATTGAAATTAAATTTTGGTCGGAAAGTTTTTTCCGAACTTTCACTCACAACCACCTACATCAAGTTAATTTACGAGGGGGAATGGATTTTGAAACGTCCACAATATGGACTTATTCGGTAGAGATGGATCGCGTACTCTCGCTCCCCCAAATGATCCAATTTTTGCCCCTTAACAGGCTACTTTATGTCAAACCTAATAATGTGAGATATTATTAAAGATCCATATCTAAATCCAAGTCCAAATGATAATCAATGACTTTGAGTATGTGTGTGTGTGCACGCGCACGTATAAACGCTGAAATATAATGCGTTCTACATAGTTGAAAGAGCACGTGAGCCGATATGATTTAAACAAACATAGGTTTGACATAATATATTAGTTAATTTGTTAACTTCGAGTTGCATCAAATTTCGATTAAGAAAGACCCATATATGATCCATAAGCACATTCATGAGATCCAAAGCATAGATCTGGATTTAGTCCCTATTGTTCACGTCTATACTGTCTCCTAAAGAGTATCAAGGGATAGTATCTATCCTATATATGACTGGATAGCTCCAAATCCAGTTTATCGGATAAGATAGCAGAATCATATCCAATTACTGATTGGATTCAGCTCTAGATTCTGGTTTGCTGGGTTCTTGATATGGACAAGTGATATATCCAAATCCAGTTTCAGAGTTTTCTCTAGGTTGTTGGTTTTGGTCAATATCTGGTACTGAAAAAGATCATATAATATCCGCTTACCTGGATTTCTTAAAAATGGCCAACCGATCTGAATCCAATCCACACACATACACACAGAGTGAGAGAGAGAGAGAGAGAGAGAGAGAGAGAGAGAGAGAGAGAGAGAGAGAGAGAGAGAGAGAGAGAGAGAGAGAGAGAGAACCAGCTCTGCTGTGTGGATCATGTCCTCGTGGCCTCTATTGCTAAGGATTCTGAATAGTACGTCAGTCTCCTTGAACGCATCTGCTTCCACCACCACCGCATCCTTGGCTGCCTCTGACCAGAACCCACTGCAAGGATAACATTTAGTTTAAGCCCTTTTTGAAATTACAAAATACCCTCAGCCCTTGCTGGCCCATCAAGTAAGCTCAAGCCAAGCCGTGATAAAATTGCTCAAGTTCAGTGCGGTTCTTACTCCTTGAGTATGCCTTTCAGCACGGTGCTCTTCCCTGCGCCCATCCCACCCCCCATGAAGAGAAGAACAGGACTCCGTCGAGTCACCTTTGCCGGAACGATGATGCCTGTGCGCTGGCGATTGTTACCCATGGCCTTGAACTCTTCAACCAGCGTAGAGAAGACCCTAGTGACCTTGAGGTTCTTGGTTACCTTCTCAATCCGCTGCGACCTGTCCAATGTACTTGGCATAGTTAGTTCATTGCACACCTAAATTGGTCTGCACGATCTGCAAAGGCTAAAGATGTTAAGACAGCAAATTCGTTCTAGATCCTAATTGAAGATGATGTTCTTGCATATGGGGGGCATCTTTTATGATCCTTCATTTTGGCCTGAGCAACAAAACTTTAAATATGCAGCTGAATGGCCCTAACGGCAAAAGATTGCATATACTGAGCCGGGATGGGGCTTCCTCCCCATCCAAATTTCAAAAATCGATAAGGGACCGATATCCCGGCCATCGTTAATCGTTAAACCTGTGGACTATATAATACACAGCTCGCCCGGCCCTAAACATTTCCATAGGTTGTTCAGCCCCGATATAAGAAAAGAAGCTCCCACTTAAACTTTCTTCTTTTTAATATGAACAAGTTTAGTTCACGTGTAATACATACTTAATTCTAGAAGATATATAAAATTGATAAATAAGAAGACATAAGTTTCCATGACCTTAACGCTCTGCCGTCCATTTACATTTTGTTTTCTTGAATTCAGAGGAAAAAATTAATGCCTTTCGAAGTACAGGTTTGTTGGGGTAGTCGATTGTTGCCAAAACCGTCTAGTGTTCGGTTGTATTACAGCGGAAGCTGACTCTCTCCTTTTGTTTGCTTCTGCCTCTATTTTCTGTCTACTTTTCATGTATTTCTTGGAATGTAAGGAATAAAAACAAAGTTGTCTATGTATATTGTATTCTAGGTTACTCGTAGAAGGTTTTTTAAGACTGTAAGTATGAATCACTTTCTTATGTTCTTTCTCACTCACACACTCACACTATATTTTCTATATAATTTTCTGTATTTATACATGGTTTTCCATCTTTTGAGTTTTTCTGTCTGGGTTTTTCCTTTTTAACGGCCATTTTTTCTTTTATCTAGGAGATGCATCTGTACTTTTTGAAAACAGAAAAACAGTTTTATAAAACTTCTAATTTTCAAAATGATACGATCTCATGAAATTTGAGAAGATGGCTCTTCTTTCCGCATTTCATGGTTATTGTTAGTAATAGGGCCGAGAGTGGCCATCCACTATTTACATCTCCCACTTAGCCACTAGAGAAATTAAATTGTGGAAACAATAAAGAATCTATGTAGCCGACCCCATGTAGTATGGGAAAAGGCTTAGTTGTTGTTATTATTATTGTACTTAGCAACTAGAGCCAATCTTTTGATACACTAGTTTTCTTCCCACTCCTTTAGAGTTTATCAAGTTGTATCATTTTTCCTTGTTGCAACTAAATTGCAACTTCCAATTATTATGCGGTTTTACCACAAGAAATGTGTTTTTCCAGCATAACTCACAACAAAGTGTATTTACTACACTTATATACTAGGTATATCTTAACCCAATATGGGTTCCATATTTAGTAAACAATTCTTCATAGATGCCTTTTGTCAAGGGGTCGATCAACATATCAATTGGCATATAACATATAGTTATTTCATTTCTTTTGAGCATATCATGAACATAGTGATATTTAATTATTATATACTTGCTTCATGAGTTATCAGCTCCACTCTTAATAAGAGTAATTACTGCACTTTTGTCACAATATATAACAACTGTCTCATTGGCTATAGCTAACTTTAAATCACGTATGAAGTGACTTATCCAAATGACACTAGTAACAACCATACTACAAGCTACATATTCAACCTCTTTTTATATTCAACGCTACACAAACTTTTTCTTATATAACCAAGAAATTGCACTACCTCTAAATAAAATTATTTGTCTCCAGATTGATTTGTTGTCATCTTTGCTCTCAACAAAGTCAGCATCTTAGTATCCTATCACTTTCAGTTCACATGATTGAAAACAAAGTTTCAAGTCTTTTGTTCTTTTAAGATATCTTAAACAATCATATAGGATTACTTTGATATATAATTACAAGGCCTACAACAAAGCTGATATCAGGTCTTGTGCATAATATAGCATACATCAGGCTACCTACAACCTATGCATAAAGAAAATTAGGCTTATCGTCTCTTTTACCGGGACAATCAACCTTGCTCAATTTAACCACTTTCGCAACAGGTATAGATATAGACTTCATTCACCCATTTTAAACTTCTTGAGAATATAATTAATATCTCTCTCTTGACTTAAGCATAGAAGTTTTGATTCTCTATCTCGAAAAATCTTTATACCTAGGATATAGGATGCTTCCCCCATATCCTTCATTTTGAACCTTGAGTTTAACCATAACTTGGTTTTCACAATCATCTCATTGTCATTCTCAGTCAACAATATATCATCTATATATAAAGATAAGATGACTATCATTGTTTCATACATATACACAGTAATTAAGTTCAATATCTACAAACCCAAGTTCAACTATGGTATTTTGAAAGGTCAAATACCATTGGTGAGGTGACTATTTCAGGCCAAATAAGGATTTTCTCAACCTATATGGTTTATCTTCTTGGCCTTCAACTATATATCCTTCGGGTTGCTACATATTTATGATTTCATCTAAATCTTCGTTTAGAAAAGCAGTCTTTATATCTAACTGATGCAAATCCAAATCATAATATGTTGATATCGCTAGGATTATTTTCATGGATTTAAATTTTACAATTGAGGAATATATCTCAACATAATCTATTCTATCCTTTTGCAAAAAATCTTTTGCAACCAACCTCGCTTTAAACTTATCGATTGAACTATTGACCTTACACAAGTGTATATACAGACTTGCATTCACCCATTTTAAACTTCTTAAAAATATAATTAATATATCTCTCTTGACTTAAGCAAAGAAGTTTTGATTCTCTATATCGAAAAATCTTTATACCCAGGATATAGGATGCTTCCTCCATATCCTTTATTTCAAACCTTGAGTTTAACCATAACTTGGTTTTCACAATCATCTCATTTTTATTCTCTGTCAATAATATGTCATCTACATATAAAGATAAGATGACAAAGTGGCTCCCATTGTTTCATACATATAAACAGTAATCAAGTTCAATAGCTACAAACCCAAGTTCAACTATGGCATTTTGAAAGGTCAAATACCATTGGCGAGGTGACTGTTTCAAGCCAAATAGGGATTTTCTCAACCTATATGCTTTATCTTCTTACCCTTCAACTATATATCCTTCGGGTTGCTGCATATATATGATTTCATCTAAATCTTTGTTTAGAAAAGCATCTTTTACATCTAACTGATACAAATCCAAATCATAATATACTGATATCGCTAGGATTATTTTGATGGATGCAAATTTCACAACTGAGGAATATGTCTCAAATAATCTATTCTCTTCTATTGTGAAAAATCCTTTGCAACCAACATCGCTTTAAACTTATCGATTGAATCATCGATCTTATACTTCTTTTTGAGAACCCATTTGCAACATATGATATTCTTTTCTCTTAGCAAATCAGTGAACTCCCAAACTTGGTTTTTCTCAATGAATTAAATTTCTTTATTCATGGCTTTTTCCTAGTTCAGATGTCTTTCAAATCACATTTCATATGGTATAGATAATACAATTTTACATGGTACTATATTGAGTATATACAATACTGCACTTACTATTTCTCTCCAAAATATCCTTGGTATAGAAGCATCTATTAACATAGATCTCATCATGTTTAATAAAGTCCTCTTATATCTCTCTGCTACACTATTCTGTGTAGGTGTTCTGGGCATCATATTTTGCTTTTCAATACCAAAGTCTTTGTAGAATTCTAAAATTTCTATAGAGGTATATTCTTCACCTCTATCTAATCTCAAGACTTTGATTGTTTGTCCCAATTGATTATCTATTTTTTGCTTATATTCTTTGAACGCTTCAAGTGCTTCAGATTTATGTGTTAAGAGATATATATAAGCATATCTCGAGTAATCATCGACAAAGATTATAAAATAAACTTTTCCTTGATATGTTCTTACTTTAAATGGTCCACATAAATCAATGTGAATAATCTCTAATAAGGTTGTTGCCCTAGTTACCTTTTTGGAAAATGATTTTTAAGTTATTTTCCCTTGTATATAGGCTTCATACTTATTAAAAATATTTTCATAAAAATTGGACAATAAGTCAAAATTGGTTAATTTTCTCAATTTCTTTAGACTTATATGACTCAATCTTTTATGTCACACATTCACATCAATCGCATATTCACTATCAATATAAACAGAAGAAAAGCTTTCATTTTTATTAATGTTGAGTTTAAATAACCCAAGCTCTACATCAAATAAACCAAAAAATGTTATCTTCTCATACTTTCCCATAATGACTTTCTCAAAAACAAACCTAACTTCAAGTCCTTTCTTTATTAAGGTAGGGATCGATACAAGATTATTCCTAATAGATGGGGCACAATTAATACATTATTTAGTACAATTGGCATGCCTTGTACAAAAATCTTACAGGACCTAACCTAAAGAACATCATAAAAAATGTTGTTCACCATATATACTCAATGCTCACTAGGCTGATACTCTTTCAGGTCTATCACTCCCTTTTTCTCTTTGATATATGTCGAGTAACTACAAAAATGATTTACCAACCATTCACCAGGCGGTTCATGTAGAGGCACTCAGAAATTATGCAGATTATGTCTTACTTCTTCGTTAAGCCATGTCATTTATTGTTACCTCCATTGGTCTTCTTATTCTGGCAATCTCTTTTATAGTGCCCCATCTTGCCACAATTGAAGCACTTTACTTGAGAAGCGGATTCCTGCGATTTTTTAAAATTTTGATCGCTCTGCTTTTTATTCTTATTAAATTTCTTATTTGATTTTTTTTCCCTTGTTGTTCTTAGAGTTAGACTCTAAATCATCTTGAACAACTAGTAAATTTTCTCTTTTATTCTTGTTCATATGTTCTTGTTCGATCGCTAATTTCAATGGGAGTTTAGAAAGGATAAAATCAGGTCAAAGTCTGAGGGTTATGGTTATCATGTTTTAGAAAGGGAAGTTGTTTAGTATCGTAGATATTTGCATCGGTTCAGGATTGACTGACTTAGCTACAACCAGATCTCTAACCATTACCAGCATTTGGTTAACATATTCAACTATGTTGTCACATTCTTTCATTTTATGAGAATTATACTTTTGAAAGAGTAATTGTACATGCAACTTTGTTGTAGTATTATATTTAGTGGTCAAGGAAGCAAATAATTCTTTTACAGTTTCAAATTTCTCAAAGACCCTAATTAAGTTACCTTTCATATACGTCAACATTATAGTCCTGACTATTGTGTCATCCTTTAAAAATGTCTTATATCTTTTCTTTTTCTCATCTGTTGCAATTGGTGTAGGAGGTAAAATTATTTCATTCAGTACATAATCAACTCCTTCTAAAGTTAAGGCCAGTGGTATTCTTCTTTTTTAAGTTTAGAAATTTATGGCATTTAACTTTTCGGTCTTTGCCAATTGAGACACACAAATTCTAGAAGTTTTTTTTCTTTTTAAACTTTTGACATAGACAACAAGTAGAAAGTCTTTACTTTTTAAGATAGAAAACATAAAAATATTTATCAAATTGATTTACATAAGAAATTTCATAAAGAACCATACAACATAGTCAGTCACCTAAATGCAATATCCACAAGTTTTAAATACTAAACAATAAATATATCATGAGTCTATACTGTAGTTTATTTAACCTATAGGTACTATTTTGAAAATACTATAAAATCCAGGGAGTAAATATTCTCAAGCGTTGTTCTGCATTTTATTTAACCTACATATACCATTTTGGAAATATTGTAAAATTCAGGGAGAAAATATTCCCAAGTTTAACCTGTAGATACTATTTTAGAAAAATTGTAAAAACTAGGACTTATTTGAAAAAATATTGTTCACGACATTTCTCTAAAAGTATAAGGGTATTTTTGTACTTTTTTAGGGCAATATAATGGATATTTTGTAAAGTTGACAGGGTTATATCCTTAAAATTACCAAAAGCTCGAGTTCTACAATTTCTTGAAATGTCTAGGGGTAAAATAGTAAAACTACATCCTATTATTTTGTAGTTTCACGGATTGTCAAGTGTAGAAAAGACTTTTTACTCTAACAAAAGTACAATTATCTTTTTACCCAAAAATATCTGGACATTTCAATAATTTTGCTGCTGGTATTTCATAATTTCTATTTCTATAAAGGGCAAAACCATCAATTCACATCCAAAACCACTGCCTTGGTCGGTTTTGCAAAATCGACCATTTTGTTGCCCTTGATTTTTCAAAATCGTAATTTTCATGGATTTAAATAGAGAGAGAGACAAGGAGAGAGAAGGGCGGTCTTGTAGTCTCATGTGGGTTGTGGTCATCGCCCTTCCTAGTGACTTCTTTCAGCCATCCATCCGCCTCTAACCATTTTCGGCTCATCGCCTCAAGCTGGCCATCCACCTCTGGCCTTTTGGCTCACTACCTCAGGCCTTCCGCCTTCAGCCTTCTAGGTTTAGCCCCTGGCCATCAAGTTTGGCCTCTTGTCATTTTTGGCTTGGCCTCTAGCCGCCTTTACTTGCCCTCTCTTGTGTTTAGGTTGTGCCTTTAACTTCCAGGCACTAGACTTGCCCAAGGCCACCTTCAACGAGTGGCTTCCGATTGTCTTCCTTTCATTTTCTCTTTTCTTCTCTTTTTTTTCTTTTATTTTAAAAAAATCTACTTATGCCGAAAAACTTTTTCCGGCTTCTCTCTCTAATACAGTTTTTTCCAATTTGTAGAACCGCATACCTTTTGGAGTTACCACAGTGCTTGAACCTAGATCTAATAGCAAATATTGGGGCAAACGATGATTATTGAAGCTATCTGGTGTTCGGTTGTATTGCAACAAAAGTTGACTGTTCCCTTTCGTTTGCTTCTATCACTGTTTTATGTTTGTTTTTTGTATATTTCCTAGAATGTAAGGAATATGAACAAAGTAATATGTGTATATTGTATTGTAGGTCGCAAAGGGTTTTCTTAGAAGACTGTAAGTATGAATCACTTTCTCATGTTCTTTCTCACTCACACACTCACACAATATTTTTTCTATACAGTTTTTTATATTTATACATGGCTTTCCATCTTCCGAGTTTTCCTCTCTTGACTTTCCTTTTTAATAATCATTTTTACTTTTATTCGGGAGACGCATTGTATTTTTCGAAAACTGAAAAACAGTTTTATAAAACGTTTAATTTTTAAAATGATACGATTTCATGAAATAAAAAAAAGGTCATTCTTCCCGTATTTCATGATCTTTGTTAGTAATGGGCTGAGAGTGACCATCCACCACTTACAAGGTTTCCCTAAGCCAAAACGAAAAAAGTTTACACTATAAATAAGAGTAGACTCACCTGGTAGCTGCCATGACCATGTTTCGAAGTTTGTTGTCTGGAGGTGACCCTACAGTTAAAGCCTTCACAATAGGAGCAAATGTCAGTATTATTGACCATCATTACCAATAATAACAACAACAATTAATGATAATAATAGTAATAATGAGAAGAAGAAGAAGATTGAGAAAAGAGAAGGGAAGAAAATGATCTGACCTGACTAATGAGGGATGAGGCATGGCTCCAATGGAAGGCGAAATAGCTAAGGGTGCAATCCTTAAGCTCATTAAGGAGCTTCTTGTGAAGCGCTTTTCTCTGTTCTTCGTCGATGGCGGCAAACAAGGCATAGGCGTCTTCCTCCCAGCCTTTCGTAGCCAGTAGGTAGGCATCAACCACTTTGCAAAAGGCAGGATATCTTTCTGCATCTTTGATGCCCAATTGCCTACCTGCCAAATTTATTATGATCAACATTGGTCAGCTTTAAGCATACATTGAAACTTCATTCAGCACACTTAAGTCTGCAGAAAACTGCAAATTGGCACCCTGGTGGGTTACGTATGCATGCTTGTGTTTTTATATATATAAGACATGGCTAATTCGAAATCAGTCCCAACAGTTTGAATCGAAAGTGTATCGCCGGTGAATTGGCACCGGAAGTGAGAACTCCATATTTGGTTATGGTTCATGATATCCAAAAATCGGTTCAAACCTGAATTGCAACCGACGGTTTCAAACCACCACCTAACTAGGTTTTACAATTTTTTTCCGTCACCCATTATTAGAAATTGATTGGTGTTTCAATGGTAAAGTGTTTTTTTACTGTTGCCATTGATAAGGCGTTTGACTCATGGGAAGACCATTTGTCTTTGTTTTTTTTTAAATTTGAAAAGATTCTGGGGTGGTTTTGAAACTAAAATCAAAACCCCCGCGAAATAGCGGTTCTGAAAATGGAACTAAAACTTACCCAAGGTGATTTCGTTCCGATTTTAGGTTCTAGTTACATATATTCTGAAACCCAAACCGTCGTGGAACGACCGTTCTGAAAACAGAACCAAACCATCTCGAGGAGGTTTGGTTTCAGTTTTATAATTGATAGTTTTTACACTAATGTTATCCAAAAGCAACGATATATATATATATATATATATATATATATATATATATATATATATATATATAGAGAGAGAGAGAGAGAGAGAGAGAGAGCAAAATTTATTAATTTTTGAAATGAGAAGATAACCATGTCACAGTTAGCCTTTTCTTTCCTGTTATTAAGCACAAGTAGCTTATTTTTTAAAAGAGAGCGACGCCACAAGTAGCATTTAACTTATCATTATATAAGCAGAAGAAACTTTCGGACATTTGTAACAGAAAACTGGACAACCCAATAGGAATCGCACTTGAATATGCTTAGACGACTGCTTCATTTGTTTGTTATGATCATGTTGCATCCATCTCTGAAGTTGGATTGGGTGTTCGAAACTGGCCAGCGAGGGACACACAGAGAGAGAGAGGCATACTATGCAAAGGGAAGAAAAACAAATCAATGAGAGGAAATTGAGGAAGCATAGTAGAAACAAACTTGTTTTTTAATTAGAACGTGGAGGAACCGTATGGTGAATGTGGGATATCTTGATATGCAATGTCTTTGTTCTTGATACGGAAGCATGTCTTTGCTTGAATCCCATAGTAATCACCTCTACTCCCTATAGAGGGAGTTTCTCGGATGATGGGAAGAGTTGTTGTGTGATTGCATGTTGAAATCTTAGGTAGAGACACTTTCTCATTATACATATTTTATAAATGTGGTATGATATTCTCGAAGCACCACTATCTTGAGAATCATAAAAGTTTATCGAGAATTGAGACTTCTTCAATAATTGAAAGAGTTCCTCAAGAATTTGGAGAGTTTCTTGAGAAATGAAAAGGCTATTTTGATAAATAGAAGTTTAAGTTATATAAGTCATTTTTATATTAGAAATTAGAATATTTATCCTGACCACTATCCAATTGTCAATGAAACTCACTAACCTTACTTTTAAAATAACCACCCTCATAAATATTAGCCATGACGGTAATACAAACATTTTGTATGTCCCTTTGTCATGACAAAATAATAAAGTTTATTTACCTAAATTTATCCAATGATAGATAGTTTACAAAATAAACTACACAATAGATACCATTAATACAGGAGTGATATCACATAATAAATTAATGTCTAAATCATCAAAGCAAAACCTTGAAAAAACTTAACCTCCATGTCATGACTAAATCTATCTTAAGTACATACCTATCGTAGGTATCTATTGACAATGGTTTAGTAAGAGGATTAAATAGCATTAAATCAGTCACAATATACATAACAGACACCAAATTGATCAAAACTTTATGTAATTAAATAATTAATTTTTCTTACTTAGCATTACATCGGTGAGAAAACCAAATCATCCAAATTAAATGTTCGTTACATGATGTTCCATAATCCAATAGTAAATTGGACAAAATGTATGAAAATATCTAAACCATACTAAAATCAATTTATCCATTAAGCAAAATACTAAGAAAACATATAGATAAAACAATAATATTATCTTTTTAAAAAACAGTCTTAGTTACTTAAAAATATGCTTCATAAAATAAAATTAACATTGAAGCATAATATTAAATACTGAATTCAAATAAACAACAAGATTTATTTTAATGTAAAAGTTTAAAAAATCAAGAAATTCTTCATTTTCTTAGTGAGTTTTTGTCATTTTGTTTAGGATCATGATAATTTTTTTTCTTATACATAAACAAATTGACTTTATTAACAAGAAATCTCATAGAAAAATTTATAAAAATTAATTAAAGTGAACAACAAGAACCTTCTCTGATGCCACTAGATGTATGAGATATCTTAATATGCCATGTTATTGATTCTTGATGCCAAAGCATGTCTTTGCTTTTCAATTCACAACAATCACCTCTTCTCTTATAGAGGAAGTTTCTGGGACGACAAGAACTTTAAGAGTTGATGTGTGTTGAAACCTTACCTAGAGACACCTTTTCATACTATATAATAAATGTGGTAAGGTGTTTTTGAGACATTATTTGGAGAATTGAAAAGTTTCTCGAGAATTAAAGGAGATCTTCTATAATTAAGAGTTTATGGAGAAATGAAAGAGTTTCTGAAAAAATGAAAAAATTATCTTAATAATTGAAAAGCCCACCTCCTACTATTGTCAGGGCCGTAAGATGAAGAACAACAAGAAAAAGGAGAAACGTATATATCTCAGTCCGGGGCTATATTTATATACCTACATAGTGAGAGAAACTCTCAACTTTCTGAACTTTGCCGTCCTTCATCACCAATATGGGGACGACTACCCCTTTCTCTCTCCACAGCTTCCTGGCTTCGTAGATCATGATTCCGAGTCTTGCTGACGAGAGGAATCCAACGGTTAGAGCAGCGCAACCACGACGCCCATGACGACGCCGCCGATGACGCTTGGTGTCTCAAGGGAAACGTCCAGTAACACTTTATATAATAGAATAGCCAAAGAAATGACCCAATAAGAAAGATTCAAGGAAAGTGGCTGAAATTGAAGAGAAACAAACGAGAAAAGACTCTTACGCTTCTTCTAGACGTCAAAGTGTGATGGTATGAAGGAAGGACGATGGTGCTTGAGTGGAGGATGCTCCGACGCCGCTTTATAGACGCAAGTGGAAACTCCTCTCATGAAGATGGACGGACAGCGCCGCAAGAGCGCTTGCTCTACTGCCAGGGCTCCCTGACTCCCACAGCGTGGTGGCTAGTTCGATTCCCCTTTGTGTGTGTAGTATGGCAAAGAAAAAAAACTTCCAGTTGAAGGTCTCGAGATCTAACCGAGTCCAAGAGGGCTGCGCCCTAAG
Organism: Brasenia schreberi; assembly: GCA_036023115.1. Classification (NCBI taxonomy): domain Eukaryota; kingdom Viridiplantae; phylum Streptophyta; class Magnoliopsida; order Nymphaeales; family Cabombaceae; genus Brasenia; species Brasenia schreberi. Next base: position 15,387,598 of record JAYKKT010000081.1, on the reverse strand, counting down.
CGGGTCTTTGTCGTCTTGTGGTTGTGACAGAAAAAAGGTGTTAGTCATTGCAACAGTATAATTATTCCGAACAGTATCATATAGGGCGCAGCCCTCTTGGACTCGGTTAGGATCCAGATAAGTATAAGTCTCGATATCTGAATTTTAAGACGCTAGTACTTTAGACAAATCTGGGTCTTGTCAAGACAGTATTTTGGAACTCAGCCTGATCTTAAATGATGTTAAAGTAAAGAGCATCTCTTCTTCTTCTTACATTGAAATCTTGCTGATCTTGATCGGAAGTCGGGTTTGGAAACAAGGCCTAAAAGCAAAACTCATGAACTACATCAGGCCCCTTGTAATAATGCGATCTTCTTTGTACGTCCTGGATAATTAAGAAGCTTTATGGTACCAAACCCGACTGGTTTCTTTCTTTTTTTTTGAGAGGCAAGCTGGGTTGGACTAGATATTTCGGTTTCAACGGGTGTTCTAAACCGTCGGTTCCGGTTTATCCAAAACCTAGAACCATAACTGAACCGGTTAGAGGCCGTTCCGGTTTCGATACTGAATCTATTTTAGAACTACCTTGGAACCAATGATTTTTTTTTGGAATCCATGGGTATTCAAGTCTTGTGATTCGAGCTCCCCACCAGCAGCCCTAGTGAAATTTTGTAGAATTACCTTGGAACGAATAATTTTTATATTAAACGCGACGCCCACGTGAACTATGTGATCTAGATTGGCCCTCCTCTCTCTCTCACACACGCACACCCACATTGCTCACTTGATATTATGATGAATGATTGAAGGCCACAGCAATAGTTATAATACTATATAAACATTCACAAGTACATCTACAAAGTTATAAATTACAGATACACCTTTATTAGCTGGTCCTGATCCAAGACGAAGGATGAAGGTGCGTGGCCACAAGTAACCAACACCCGACATAATTTGGGGTGGAGGGGGGGTTGAGGAGCCGGCCGAAACCGAAACAAGTCACAAGGGCGGGGTAAATCAACCTCAGAGGTGTCGCCGGAAACATGTTATATATTTCGGACAGGGGTGAAATATTTTTTATGTTAATGTGTGAATTACATGAATACACCTGCTTTGACACACATAGTACTAATATGAGTGACCCCCAAAGAAGTCTCTGTTGCACCCCGTAGCCATCATATGGAAAAAGGCTTAGTTAAGGGAAGATAATGAAACATCTGTTGGAACCCTTCATTAATACTGACGCAACCTTTAGTAACTAATGAAAGTGCCCTTCAGCACCTAAAGCAGTAGCTCAATGACAGGATGCCCTAACGCCTTTGCCTCAGGCCGGAGTTCGACTCTTGGATCGTGCATGGCTTCGGCCTCCATTGTAACCAGAAAAGGTAAATGAAAGTCATTCCATACGACTCTGTAACTTTGTGGCGCTTTTGTTGTCACAAACAGTGGGTGCGATGCATGTGAGCATATGATAAATATAATGCGTTTTATAGTGCTTCCCTTGATGTAAAGTCTGCACAATCTTCTTTGCCCTTGACATACTGTACATATATAAAGACATATGCATACATATGCATATATATAAAGTATCATTACCTTGAAACTCCTCGGCTATCCTTTCCACTTTACTGATGCTTTTCCAAGCTGTTCACCAAACTCCTCTATATAGTTCTTTTAAATTGAGAATAGTATTCAAGATCCATAGCTTTCGGTTATTCTAATATATTCCTTAAGGAAATCTCATCAATTTCACTTCCACCATCCCTTCTTAAAATGGACATGAATATTCCAGGTCATGCTCAAATAAAGTATCCTTTTACTTTTGAGATGAAAGTAATAAAGGCATCCTATGTATTCTTTTATACAGCATTGTAACTTTTTAATTATATTCTTTTATCCACCATTATAACTTTCTGAATAACCCTCGTACACCCCAAAAGTAAAGGATGAGCCTGCATTGTTTATAGGTGGTAGGATCCAGTTTTCTTTTATATATATATATATAAACATATTTTGTGCGTCTTTGATACTGTACATATATACCACAGTTTTCTAGTTCTTTTAACAAGATGACGCCTTATGAATGGCTTTCTGCTGGTGACGAAACCTAAAACTTTCTATGCTTATTGAACATCACACAGTCGCTGGTTCCTGTCAGTTCATACTGCACCTTTCACAATTATTGCTCCTGCAGGTGATCTGGACCCTTCGTTTTCAGGATGGATGGTCCGGATGAGAGTACAACTTGCTTTTGGCTTCAGGCATGGATGGCCCAGATTTACATGTCTATTTGTTGAACTTGACTGTCTCCGCGTGGTTCTTGCCTTGTACTTATCGAACCACAAGTCAACTGGAAGAAACTTTGTGCTTATCAAAAACAGTGTAAATTGCCTAAAGTAGCTGAAACACGCAACTGGAGCATTGGCTTAACGGCACAGCACTCTGTGGCCGTTGCTGCTAGTTGAGAATTCGACTCCCAATGGATGCATGCATGTGTTTATGTTAGACTACAACTAATCTCGATCGATCTGCCTATGTGGAAACTGAAAGGACAAAGTACTTTATCCTGTGACAGGCACGGCAGAGAGATTTTTCTTTTCAAAAGGGGAATTTAGATTTTTCCTTTCAAAAGGGGAATTTAATCTTCACATTCACATTGCTTTTACTATTCACACACCTCTTTCTTCACTATATACCAAAATTATACTTTCTATTGATATTTTTTCTCTTACATTTCATTTCTCTCTCCTCTCTCACCCAATTTTAGCAAAAGTAAAATTGGTCTAATCTTTTTGTTTTATGGATGAAGGTTTCACTTGGTATTGTTGTCTTTTTTGCATTTCAATACATATTCTTACGAGTTTTATTGAAAAATTGATAGAACAAAGAAAATTAAAAAATAAAACTAAAAATGAAATCAATAAAAGAAGAAATACAACTCATAATACGAAACCAGCAACAACTATAAAAATCAAAAAGAAAAGAAAAAAGAAAATCGAGAAACATACAAAAAATTGAAAAGCAGAAACTAAGATGTCCTGACGAAAGAAACGTGACTTGAGCGTGTCTCTCTTAACGAGAGAGGAGAGACTCTCTCATTGGGGGAGATGCGCCTGACTCGCATCTCTCTCACTTGGAGGATGCTTTCGAGCTATGACTCTTTCGTCATGATGCCCTAATTCTTCATTTTTCAATTCTCATTACGAAACAGTAGTTTTATTTCAATAATTTTGTTGGGTTTGCGATGCTCGAATCTACCAAAAGTGTTGTCCTCTCATCACAAGCGCTTGGATTTCTTGGTCAGTATTTGTTTAGATTTTACTACTTTAGGCCTCAAGGAAGTGAAAAGACACGAAAATATGTTGACTTAGGAGTTTAACTCGGAGCCGAGCAACCTAGTCAAGGACCCTGGTTTGCCCCCCCTACTATAAGGGGAGGTCACCCACCAGCCCAAAATCAAAGTCGAAGCACAAATTCACCGGTTTTTCCAAACACTAGTATCAATTGGCTAAGATTCTAAAATTGAGCAGCTTTTTAAATAGTTACAACGAAAAAACCATAGCATAAAACTAGATTTTAAAGGAAAATAAAATAGTTTTAAAAGTCAGGTTACCGTTGCCACACCTCAAATTAATATGCCTTTATTTTTATTCAAATTCTTGCGTTTGTAATGATTTTTTATCATGTCTAGTCACTCAATCTATATATAAATCCTTGATATACAAAATATACACATAGAGGATGATTATGTGTCTAATTGACCATATTCAACTTCTATTACCTATCGATATTAGTCATTCATGTCGGAAAAAATGAATATTTAACCCTTTTAGTGTTTGTTCATCTAATACTTTCAATACTAATATTTTTACTCTTATATTTGTCATTTATTTCATACTTAAGTCATATCTTGATTGTTAAGCTCGTACTTTTTGAATGAAAAATAATAATACTTTAACAAAAAACTTCATAGGTTACAAACACAAGCAAATAATCAAGTCCATTACCTATATTGTCAATAAATATGTCAAGTTCATCAGCCTACAAGTCCAAAAATTCAACATATGATTCACCATAATCAAATCCACTTCCATTGTTCGTCAAAAATCTATTAGGTATCTTACTGTAATATTACATTTTTATCGTTCATTATATATTTAGAATGTGGCCCACTAAATGCTTTCGGACAAGTTCATTGCAATACAGTGTAATGGGGGATAAAGTGTAAAGGATATTGATATATATAATATAAGACAAAACTCAAGACGTAGCTGTGCCTACCTTGTCTAGGAGAAGCGTCATTGCGGCATTCCTCCTACCAAGGAGACGCAGAAATAACACGTCTCAATAATCAGGAAACTGTGGCTTTGTCGTGTTATGTTTCTGATAAAGACATGCAATACTACATTTATTCTGTGGTAAATACCACATTCATTCTCTTATAGGGACCCTGAAAAAAAATATATAAAGGATTTTATCGTAATTTTATTGCATTTCTGTCTTAACGAATCACGGCATATCCATGACCATTTTCTTATGGAGATGCAGCAAAGTCACATCTTTACCGCTACTTCAACGATCGAAAACAAAGATAACATTAGATTTTTGTGTATAGAGGAATATTTACAATACCAACATTTTTAGTGTCAAATCGATCATCTAATCTCAAATATAATGGATTTTTTTTCTCCTCTTTCTTCAATTAAGTGACAAACTTCATTAGATTCGGATTTTTTTTTAAATGTTGAATACAAATCATAATGTTCATGTCGGCTAAACCGTTTTCTGCAAACGTACTTTTTTTTAGAAGAATTCATGTGCAAATTTTTTACTGGGCTTTTGCTCATACCCTACAATTTTCAGTGTCAGGTTATTCTCAGAGTCCTAAATGTTAATGTGACTCAAGATCAAGCTGAGTGGCAACTTAGAATGCATGAAACCAATGCCACTTAGTACTGAAACATAGTTGGTAGAACCAGAAATCTTCATCTCAACAAAAGAAATCAGATGTAGTGTGAAACTTGGCGTGTAAAACCCACAAAATATTCACCCAACAAGGGATTCGGGAAGATATCTGGAAGGGAAGAACACACGAGAAAGATACAGAGGTCCACGATGACCTGAACCAATATTAACCAAGACGAAATACAGGGCAACAAATAGACATGAGAATCGGTCGTAGCTATTCGATGATGCTTAACCCATCGAGGGTGTTACGACAAGACACACTCTCCCCTTACATTTTCCTCTTTTGCAACGAAGGACTATGCTTCTTGTGGCAAATGGCCAAGATAGAGATTATTAGAGGATTAAAAATATCAGAGCAGGCCTTCCGTCTCCCTTCTATTGTTTGCGGATGACTCGTTGCTTATTAGCCGTTCTTCACAAACTGATTGTATCAAAAGCAGTCCTACCATCTCCCATCTCCTGTTTGCAGACGATTCATTGCTTTTCACCCATGCTTCACAAACTGATTGTATCAATGAACTCCTCCGTGCCCATGACCGTTTGTTTCCGAACGTTCCCTCCATGAAATTACAACGAGGAAAATACTTGTGTTTAAACACTAAAATTAATGAGTGTTGTCTATGCATGAGACGTTATCGCTGCTTTACTATTAAAGTAACATTGAAACACTTAAGATCTTTAAAATCAATACCTTCTTGAATCTTTCATACAATATTTCAACTAACCCAATGCAACTTCTTTCCCCCCTGCTCTTAACCCCACTAGAAATTGCTCATTGTTTTATGAATATCATGAACAAAACTGTTTGGGAGTTTGAAACAAGCTATTGAATATAAAGCACTGATAGTTTCAACTGTTTTTATTAGGACTTCTTTCTTCCCATGGACAAGAATATATTCTTCCAATGTTGCAATTTGTATTGGGTCTTCTCTTTAATTTTATATATGCAAAAAACTCGTTCTTCGACTTATGAAAACATGCTGGGATTCTTAGGTACTTGTGCTGACCTCCGATACGATAGAGAAGCCAATTGACACCTAAAATCTTGTCAAGTATGTTAACTAAGCAAGGGAGCAGATTTTGACATAGTGACTACTTGCTCATTGTATTGTTGCTAACTAGTAAGAATGTTCAACTGCATGGCTTGACAAAGTAACAACAAATTGTCTGCAAATAAAAGATGAGATATTGCTGGACACGTTCTAGATGTTCCCTTAAAATCACCACATCTTTCCTCTTTAACAAGAGGATATAACAATTCCTCAGCATTAAAATAAAAATAAATATGGTGTTAGTTTATTACCCTGTCCATACCTCCTTTTGGATGAAAACTACGAAATGGTTCTCCTTCTAAAATAATTGAGTAAGCTACAGTAGTAACATAATCTTTAATCCAACTAATCTACCTACGGTAGAAGCCCATCTTTTCCATTATGAACGAGAGTGTCCCACTCTACTCTTTCATACGCCTTACTCATGTCCAATTTGACCAGCATTGGAAAATATTGGCCATGTTTCTTATTTTTCAAATAATGTTTTGATTCAAGGGCTACTATCCCAGCCACTAAACGCTACGAGTACTGTTGTGCATATGTGTGCGTGTGCAGGGTCCTACCATATGCACAATGCTACCTACAAAAATAAGTGGGTGGACCCTGATACAATAAATGCAGTGAAACCCACCCACTTACAATGCGAGCATACATATATATATATATATATATATATATATATATATATAATGTGTTAGGGTCCTTTGGAATTATACACTCCCAAATCATAAGCGTACAGTGAAGGCAATCGAATATTTGCCATTCGTGCAGAAAAAGTACCTTATGTTTTTCCTGTGCACATCGCAGGCATCAAATCGCCTTCATCGGATGGTCCCAACTAACCACTATATATTCTCGAAGTGGATTAGTCTTCTTTTATATATATATATATATATATATATATATATATATATATATATATATATATATATATATATAAAGAAAACCAGATTGTATCCACTTTTAACATGCCGACTCATGTTTATCCTTTGCTCTTTGGTAGCATAAGTGTAATTTAAAATTTTAAAGATTTTTTGGAAATGAATGATAATATTATTACATTTATGCCTTTGAAAAATAATGATTGGCCAAAAAAAACTGTGATGCTTGTTAGTACAACACTTTTTGTTTTTTTATGAATTGCAACCATTCAATCACCCTGATTAAAGAACTGTAGTTATACATTCTTGGAGGGCTCTTTATATATATACATGTATAGTTTGTGCATAAATGTGCAAGGATGCACACGTGCAGGTTGGCTGCATGATTATAGTGAGACCCACCCGTTTATAACGTGTCTGCATCATGTGAACCGTGCACATGGAACGTTACTTAAAACATGATTTATAATTGCCCCAAAGAGTTCTAGAAAGGGGTAATATATGACGCAGAGGACGGAATACCCGTATGAAACTTAGTGGTGATGACCGCTGAGAGAAGCTACAATTGTTTCTAAGCACCAAGTTCTTGAAGAGATCATGAGTTACATTTTTAAACTTAGATGATATTCTTCTATTCCTTTCTTTCACCCTCCCTCACTATTTATCCGGTTATCCCCCTAACTTCAACTTCTACAATTCCCTCCCCGCTCCTACTGCCACTTGACGCTGAGGAGGAGACTTCTACAACCAGATACCACTGCCGCTTCTTCTTCTTCTACTTCATGTGCTTTTTCCTAAATTTGTTGGATTCCATGGCTCTTGCTCTTAATAGCATAAGACAGATCAACCATTTACTATAACAGGAGACTAGACAACCTCCATCGCCTACTATAAGCAAGAAAAGAAGACAAGAATCACAGTAAACTCAACCTCATGATTGTTACAGAAAAGGGAAGGAACATCATATTACCGTACTGTTGGCTAAAAGCAAAGTAGCATATCATTTCATGGCTTGACATGAAGCTTTACAAGATATTGACAGAAAATAGAAGGAAAGAGTAATAGGAAAACAATGGCATGGGAGGAATAGGAAAAACTGTACTAGAGATCGACCTCAAAATAATTAGGAAAGTTTTTCCTACTCCATCTTGCCTGAATTTTCCTCTGACTCCTAACTTCTTTTCTCTGTTGCCTCTTCTAGTATCATTGATGTATGAGATCGTCATAGATTATGTATTTACAACAAGGAAAAAAGAAGCACAAGGAAAGAATAATGGAAAAACCACGGCATGGGCTCGATTGGAAAGTCAAACACTTGCTTGGTTTATGTTCAAGCCAAATGATTCCCAACGCCACCCAGCTAAGGTTTTTCCAGACACTTGTCCCCTCTGCCTTTTGCTGCTTCATTCATGGTTTCCACTTAACTTGATCATTTGATACCTTTCCCGGTTGGGAGCTCAATTTCTGCGGTAACAGAAGACGAGAGATTTGTAAAACCGCTTCTGTAGCCAGTGGTTTTCTTTAATACCATTTACTGGGACAGTTCCTGGTAATGATTGGTTTTTGCTTCAATTATTCTTGATGATATAGGTTGGGTGACTCTTGGTACACCCTACATTGATATCATACAACTAATACTTCAAGTTGGATTCTATTTCTTTTCTTTAGAATATCAATATTTATATTGACTAAATGTACTAATGAACTAGATATGGACATGTTACAGTACTGTTCTCAATCGTTTTTTTAAACTTGGATCTTGGATTCAAATTTTGTTATTGTATTGGATCGAACTACAATAAAGCTCCAAATTACATGTTTTTTTTCTTTTGTAAAATATCTCAACTTTGTTCTCATGTAGGTTAATTTTCTGGTAAATCAAGACATAAGGTATCACTCCTTGTGCCTCAAAATTGGCTTTTCAAAAGCCATTTTTCAAAATCATATTTTCTTAAAAGCTTTTGGATGTTTACAGATTTTGTACAAAAACACCAAAATTTACTTTAAAGATTTTGTGTAGAAAAAATGTACTTAAACAACTTGAAATCTTTTAGAAATTTGGTGTAAAGTATAAACTGTTTTTAGTAGGAAATCACATGGGTCGTATTAGGGCATGACCGGGATGAAGGGGAGTGTTTTATCGTGAGACATACCACAAATTGTATATTGAAAAAGTGCAAGGCAAATGAGATGTTTTTTTATGGAAGATGACAAATTTTCATAAAGAAAAATTATGGTTTAACATAAGAATATTTTTCCTTCAAAGTCAAACTAGTAAAGATTACTTTGGAAAAAAATAGAAAATAAAGAGTAGAAAACTGAGCTCGAATTATTCTTGGAAAGTTCTTTTGGGCTTTTTAGAAAGAGATGAGATTGAAATTCTTTTTATGAAAAGAAAAAGGCTTGTTTTTATAAACTAATTTTCAAAAAAAACAATTCTAAAACAACACGAAAGTAGTACCTGAATCTTCTGTTTGAAATACAAAAGCTCCCAAGAGAAGTGACATCATCAAGAATCCATCCCTCTTCAACGGGAGCATCACAAGAATAGGTCTATAATGTTATCTTAAGTCGAAGTGTCCTTAAGACACACTCGTAAAGAACTTGAGTTTTTTCTGAAACATCTTCAAGCTACCATACAGGTTTCCTTGGGCGACACCTGCTGAAATGTGGCGCCATGAGAAAGATATCCAATAGGACCTTGTGGAAGATGTGGTACGATCATAGAGAGTGGCTTGGTGAAAGCGAGAGAGAGGTATTGATGCAAGCTTGATAAGATATCTACTACAAACGTGTCTCTCATGTTGGTTGATGGGAGGTGATGCATCCTTGAAAAGTCCTATAAGATATAAAAAGCTTTCTGCAACGGAGAATAAAACTAACTAAAAAGCTTAAAGCATGAAATACAAGAATAAATGCAAAACGCAGTACAAGCCTAGATTAAAAGATGTGTGTGAAATAACTGTAGGAATCAAGTAAACACATGCTGAAATGAGCCAGATTTATCTAAAAGGATTTAACTTGAAGTAATTCAAAACCAAATGAGATATATATTTTTGAAACCAAATCCAAGAGGTACAAATAAATAAAGCATTGGTTGCATAGAAGTATCAAAACTAGAGTCTAAGAATGATATCCCCAACCATAAAAGCAACAACTTGAAGAAAATCAAGACATAGGTGTGCAATAGTAGAACTATCGCACATATCCCTTCTTTTAGATCATTTATAAGAAATACCATCATATTATCTATACAAGGTCAGTTGTAAAATGAAGGTTAAGGTCCAATAAATATCATGAATAATATTTTTTTACTTACTAGATATTTATCATGACAAACAAATCTCTACCATAACATCAATGACTCAAAAGGAATTACTAAAAGTAACCCTTTTTACAACATAAGGCCCCCTCCCAATTGAGATGTCACTAACCTAAATGATGAGTCTCTATAATGTATACCTTTAAGAACAAGATCACAAACTCAAAACTTTTGTACATGAATGTACTTGGCATAGTGTCTAGCGACTCGATGCCTATATGATTGTGTGTGTTTAGCAACTAGTAGCCGCCTCTCATGTAAAAGATCTAACTTACATAACCGTATCTCATGCAAGATATCAATTTACATCTCAAGAAATACAACTTGGGTAGTAAGACATCCATGTCATATACTAGCTGAAAAGGTATGGCATTAGTACGAGTCTTTACGGAGGTCATATATACTCATAATGCATCATGAAGTTTCTCATGCCAAGCTCGACCCTTGCTAATAGTTTTTCTATAATGCTAATGAGGGTCTTATTAGTTACCTCTACCTAAGCATTCTATGGGCGATAGTAAGATGTGCAAAAATGTTGAGTAATGTCAAGCAAACATCACAATCTATCAACATGCTCATTCTTGAGAATCATGACCATGAATGTAACAATCATGACAATGTCTAACATACATGTAACAATCATGATTCAAAGTAAACCAATAATAATCCACTCTAAGAATCTTTTTTGTCATCATTTAAGTACCATGGGCACCACTATTTCCCTCATAACACTCACACATAATAGCATTAACCTCAACTCAATCGATACATATGAGTAAGATACTAGAGAACCCCTTTCTATAGAAAACACTTAAAAGAAGTGATGTCGGGTAGATAGTTTTCTAATGGTTCTTTGGCTTCTATGGGTAAAATATGATCAAAACTCACTTCTCTCAAGAAAAACCTTGATGTCATAAAGCCAAGATAAACCATCATCTATAGGCTCAACACTATATATGGTAGACTAATGGGGAAAGGCTCCTAAGCAAGATGAGCCAACTTCTGAACATCGATAGATCTAGGATATAAACTTGTACCTAATGAAAAGGAAGATGATAGAGAGGACAAACTATCTTTATGTATGTGAAATAACAACCACTGAACTATACTCTATGTGACACCGTGATAAACGATCATGTTTTACCTATAAAACTCAAATAACTTGATCTATGACTAAGTGGGAATCACCAAACACAACGATTTGAGTAGCACCTAAACTTATGAAGATCTTTAAGCCTTGTACAAGAGCCTTATACTCAATAGTGTTATTAGAACACTCAAGGTCTAGTCAGAACAAAAGAGAAATCTCGGATCCTTGAGGGGAAACTAAGACGATTATGATGCCTACCTTAGCTCAAGTCCTAGGACCATCAAAATACATTTTCTGGGTATGATTGACTACCTTACTTGAAAGCACATGATACTTCTAGATATCAGTCATAACAAGGATATGCTCATTTGGAAAACCACCGAATATTGAGACTTGATCATCTAAAGGCAAACTCGTTAAGTGATTGACTACGCTTGACATTTTATGGACTTTTGAGATTGATACCTGAGGTCATATTTTATGAATAACAATTGTCGTTTACCATGCCTATAGTGAGGATAGGTTTCTTAAAAATGTGTCTAATTGGGTTTAAATTGGAGATAAATTGAACCTCGTTAGATAGCATATAATGACAACTTCTGAGTTGCCCACACTAATGCTAGACAAGACTTTTCTAACTTGTTATACTTTTGCCCGCATCTATCTAGGTTTTTAGGTTATACTATATAAAAAAACTCAATCTTTTTATTGTCTTCATATTGTGCCAAGGGGATCCTAATGGTGACTCATGAACGGATAAGCGGATAAGTAGAGGAGTAAAGAACGAGAAACAAGGGGTCTAAGGGTAGGGTTCTTATGAGATACTCCTTTAGCCAGTCAAAGACTCCCTGTCACTCATCGTTCTACTCACTTAAATAGTTCAAATCTCGTGGCTAAGTTATAGATAACAATGAATACACTTAAGAGGGTTCAATTTCAGGTTGTATTGACATAGACAACCAAATATTTATAACAAGGACTTAAGACATGTAGCTTTTTTTGGATTTCACTAAGATGTTATCCATATAGACCTCGATGAACTTATAAATTTGATCATAAAAGATTGTCATCATATTCCACTAGTACATTGCTCCAATGTATTTGAGTTCAAAAGGCATTATTGTATAACAATAAGTACCCCAAATGAGTCATAAACATAGTCTTGTATTGGTCTTTCATATGCAACTTGATTTAGTTATATCTAGAGTAATGATCCATGAAGGAAAACATTTTATAGCTAGCCATGCTATCAACTATGAGGTCAATATTCACCATAAGAAGTCATCCCTGTGGGTGGCTTTGTTTAGGTTCCTAAAGTCGATGTAGACCCTGACCTTCCACTAGTTTTCTTAGTTGTGACAATGTTGAGTAATCATTTGGAAGAAGCTATTGTCTCGATGAACTTAGTTTTAAGTATTTTCTCCACTTTTTTTTAATTGGAATTCAACCTCAAGATGAATCTTTTCAAGTTTTTATCTAACTCGTTTCATAATATGGTATAGGATAAGATGATGTTCAATTATTTTTTATCTAGTCCAAGCATATGTGAATATATCCAAGCAAATAGTTCATACTCCTTTGTAAAAACTCAATAAATGCATCCTTTTCATGATCATCTTGGGGTTAGACTTGGACTTGAGGTTGATTTCTACAAAGTCTCCTCCTACTAGGCTAGAGGGGTTTCAGGAAGGGGAACAATATCATTATTATCTTCAATAGACTTAGGCGCTACATCGTCATTTCCTAGGCTCTCTCCTACCTTGCAAGTAATTTTCCGTTTTTGATCCAAATGGGTTTTTGAAGTCTTATCTTTATTAGTTAATTGCATGAAATCTATTGAAGCGGTATCATTTGATACTTCATGGGCTTTTTTATTTTGTAATATTTATGTATAACAAAATTTTACAAATACATGCATGTATATATTATATTTACTTGTTACCCGTTCAACCATGGTTTGACCCTGTTTGAACTTCTTTTTTAGTGAACCCGGTGCCTTGTTCGGTTCATTAACCAGTTTGGTTTCTGCCTTCAACTGAACCAAACATTCAGAATCGAGCTTAAGGATAACGCATCAATATCCCACATTCCATTCAAGCTCAAGCATTATCTATATAGAATATATGTATAATATGTACAATACATTTGGACATGTATGGTATGTATGCATGTATGATATATAAAACGTTGAGTCTAGAAACAAAAAGGACAGTATGGATCAAATACAACTATAAAATGATGATTGAAATTTTTAAAGATATAACGACTATATAACATTGGCAAGCATATTTGTTTTCTCTCTATATATATATGTATATACATATCTATGTATATTTATGTACATATATAATCAATTTCAAAACTGGATGGATTCATTTTGACACAAGCACCATGAGTCGATATCGACCCAACTTGATATGCTTCAAGGCTGGCCTGAATACGAAATTTTGAGGTTGAGATTTCAATTCGGACAGAAAGTTCGCACCCCTGCTTGTCAGCCCATTGGTTGCGCTCTTTCAAAGTGTGGTTCACCTTCACTTCTCATTCTCTTGTCATCCAGGTTGTTGTCGTTCAAGTAATGAGTTAGATATCATGCCTAGGTATCTCTTTCCTTCAACAACTGAACCCAGGATGTTACTCCAATCATCGTCGGAATTCCATTCTTGCATCCATTTTGACATCACTGCTTCATCGTCTTCCTTGCCGGAGTTTGTCGAAGGCTCAAGCCTGTAGCGGAGCCAAGATGAGCTGCCACGCCAGCATGGCAATGAAACTTTGATTTGCAACCCGACCCAGGATCCAATTTTTCCAGGGAATAAACCGTCTTGGGCCCAGCCTGTTATTGGTCTGGACCGGATCACTAAAACCCACATGCAGTATTACTGGATCTTGCACGGAACTAGTAAGCGACTATGCTGAGAACGGGCTCTGTATCAACCGGTTCATTTCTTGGAAAAGTTGGACACCGGGTCAAAGTCCCCAACTGCAACTGACTATACCAGCCTTACATCTTCAAAGACTTGTTTAGGAAGGGTACATCTTTTCGACTTCTTGAAAGACTTTTCTAGATAGGTACATCCTGAAAGACTTGCATATCATTCATTAAGTTAAATCGCAACCGACAATACCAGACAGTTAGCATATTAAACCTCCCCTCTCTCTATATATATACATAATACGTGTGTGTATAGATAGGTAGATCGATATATATCACCTTGGCCGGGTATCTATCTATTTATAGATATAACCATGCATCATGAAATAAATTCACAAATTAAGAATACCGTACGTCTTGAAAGACTTTTTAGTAGGCCACATCCTGAAAGACCTGCACATCATTGACTCAAACTCTTAAAATTAAGTAAACGAGCAATGACACATTTGCATACGTAGGCCCGGCCAATCCGTAGCTTTCTTGACGTTTCACCTCGGGGTTATATAGAGTCGGGCCAGTAACATGGAAAGTTGGTGGTTCCATTTTTGCTCAGGACCGGGTTCCCTTTTGTGACGGGTAATATCTAATTTCCATGCTTCCAATGTTCACGCACACAAAGGAATAAGTAAACTAGACATGGCGAGTTTAAATGAGGTCGAAACTGTGCATAAATTTTGGTTCTAATGAAGAATCAAAACCTGATTCCTCAAGATGTAAAATTGAAGTACAAAACGTAAGAGTCGGTTTGGGTTTCACTGGTGGTCTTTTACCTTCGATAAGATATTGAACAAGGTACAGAAGGAGAAGGGAGCTCAGAATGAGGTAGGCTTCAGATTTTTAGTCTAGCTACAGGATTGGTCTTTCAGATTGTATGAGATTCTTGTTTGTATGGATAATTCAAGTTCAGAGTTGCGAGTCAAGCATAATCAAAGGAGAAGCTACAGAACGAGAAATCTAAAATGCTGATGAACTAATGATATAAGTGATGCGCTGAAGATAATAAACCGAACAAAACTATATCAATGATTAGTATGAGAACCTAATAAAGATGACTAGTATGATTGTGACATAAGACTTAATGAAAGAAACAAAGAAACTAATGAAAGCCAGATGCAAGAAGACGAATAATAAAGAACTAGATTAAGAAAACATAACCTAAAAGTTGCAAGTGAACGACCCCTCTTGTTGATTCAGCACTCTCAAAATGCACACCGAAGAGAAAAATAGAGAAAAACAACAGGAGAGAGAGAGAAAGAAACCTTGAACTTGATTCGCACTTGAGAGATGAATTACACGAGGGTTAGAGGCCCTATTTATAGTTTTTCTACAGCCAAGGTAAACACAAAAGTGATGAAAAATAATTACAAAAGATTGGAGAGATCAAGAAAAAGAAATTTCCAGCGGTGATCTTTATCGTTATGATGAATCTGAATTTTCCAGCAATATCAGGACTTTTTTTACTGGCTTCCATCTGGTTTACTGCTGAACCAAATTTTCATTTAGTTGGACCTAGGCTGAGCCAACACCTCTTAAGCTTGAGCAGGAGCTGTTAGTGTCCAACTTAGATTATGACCTGTAATCAGCTTTTTTACTTATTCGAGCCAAGCCAAACAAAACATGCGCAAAGCTCAGCAAGCCACAATAAAACATGCTTATTAGATATAGGCCTCAAAAAATGAAGGATACACCTCCTTTCGAATAAAGTTCCTTTTCATACAAGTCAAAACTTAATACGGTAATTCGATTTTCACATTGAAATTGAAACCTTTACCATGTTACATGAATCCCATAGAGGCGTATATATATGTGTATGTTTGTCGACGCAACTCATTCATGTCCTTTTACTTTTCATATGCTGCAAATAAACTCTATATCCCTTTTGATTGTGTGTGGAACGTCTGCCTCCCCTGCCCCCACCCACCCTGTCTATATATATATATATATATATATATATATGCCACAAATTACCTCTATATCCCTTTTCATGTGTAGGAACGCCTCTCCCTTATCTTTCTCCACATATACATATATATACTATTCACTGGATAAATTAGAAATACACTAGCGGTACCTGTGTTTATAGAGTAGAATTGAAATCTCTCTATGAAGGGATGAATCATCTTACTTTGTCATGTCGTCCAGATGAACTAAGTAGTGGCTGCTCATGTATTGATCTTTTGGGGTATCATATTCACCGGATAAGTTAGAAATGCACCTGCGGTATCTGTTTAAAGAGTAGAATTGAGGAGTTGAGGTCTCTTTCATGAAAAGATGAACAGATGACATATTAGTGCAGCCCATACAATACATTCTTCATTTCCTTCAGAAAGCTTCTCATCCCACTCTCTCCAATGGCTAGGATTCTTGCCACTTCCATGTGGTGAACTCCGTGATATGAGAAAAACAGATACTACTTTTGTTTGGTTCTGTTATAACAGGAAAGTTATTGGACGATTCGGTTCACAGTTTGAGTATTGGAACCGAACCGAACTGCAGGGAACAAGATAAAAGACAAACGTTTAATACCATAATGAGTAGGAATGTGGAACGAGAAATCTATGGTATTTACAAAATGGGTAGTGAGAAAAGTGTGGTACCATATTGAGTAGAGAGGCAGAGTGAAGGATCCATGATATCTATAAAATGAGTAGTTTAGTATGGTATTATTGACTAGGGAGATGGAGTGAGAAGATGAGTCTTAAGGGCTTGAATAAGTCATACTTTTATAACCTTTTTAGTATATGTTTTTATCATATTAATATAAGATTCATGATCATCGACCATATGATACTGTTAAAAGAAATTGGAGGGTGCCTCACTGTTAGGGGTATTCATGGTTTGGTTCTAGCCTTAACTTCAAACCAAATTACTACTTGTGATTCCTCGCATTTTGAGAACCAAACCAAACCAAATCATGGTATGGTCAGAACCATACTGAACGAAACTGATGGTTCCAGTTTGATTCCGTTGTGAACCACAACTATACTTATTTAGGGTTTGGGTAAAAAATACTGTGGGCAACACCCCAAAAAAAGAGATTAATCTAATATCATATGATCAATAACCACATATCATATATTAATTTGATAAGAACATAAGCTACACTTATCCAAAAGGCTAAGAAAGGTAGGCTTTGTTTAAACCCTTACAACCTATTTTATTGTTATTATGTATCCCCTTACTTCATCTACCTCTTTAATACGGTACTAAACATTTTCTTTCTAAAAAACATTTTATGAGCAATTCAATTCGGTTTCAGGACTGGAACCGAAAACCAAACCACCCATTATTTTTCCTCTTAGAACCAAACAAGCCAAACCATTCCACCTTTAGAACCAAACCAAACCATTGGTTTATTTATTTCTAACGGTTTGGTTTGATTCCAATGGTTCCTGGAACATCCCTACTCTTCAGCGAAACCTCAAATAAGTAGAACAGTGATTGAGAACCGAACCAGAACAGTCAGCTTGGTTCGTGGTTGAGGCTAAAACCAAACCATGAACACCTCTAGGCTGAAGGGAGCAGCAAGGAGGTTGAGGGGAAAGAGACAGAGAAGACGGAGAAGGACCAACAAGAAAAGCATGAACTAGAAAGTGAAAGGCAATTTTAAAGTAACCCTATATGGTGGATTGCAATAAATGGCAAGAAAAACCTAATATATTTGGTACATTATATGTTGGTTCATTCTTGCAAATCTCAACCGAAGAAGATGGATAGTTGAAATTGATAAGCGAAAGACAAAACGTACCCATATGAGTCGTATATACCTTTGGTTTTTGCTTTCTTATTTCAGTTGTTCATCTTTTTGATCTCGAGGTTGAGGTTTATTAGGAGATAACAAGCATGTTACACGTCAAACATATTAGACTTACCTATAGATAGTGCTGTTTTCAAAACCAAAATACATTGGTCCTTTTCATTTTTTTTCTTTTGAAATCAACTATTATAGCTTAGATTTTTAAGGATGTAACAAGTATATAATATGACAAGAAATTTCTACTATATATATATATATATATATATATATATATATATATATATATATATATGAAAACCAAGTTCTATCACCTTCACGAGAGAGAGAGAGAGACTCGAAGACATCCTAATGTTGTGTTTGTTCCAGTCTAAATTCTCATGATCTTCCTCACATGTATGATCTCCGAAAAACAGATGATCAAAGACAGGGACAATGATTTGAGGATCAGATTATAGCCATCACTACATTATGTGAAAGAAGAGACATTCTGCGAACTTATATTGAAGGCATCACATAGGCAATGACATACAAGTAACAAATCTCTAATGGAAAGGAAGCGAAAAGAATAAAAGAAAATGATCACAGAATTTTCTACTGCGTACAGTTTAAAAATGTAATCTTTCCACATCATCCATTTACTTGTGTAACAAAAAAAATCGTCCATTTACTGAGAAACATCTAATAACCAAGAGAAAAGACAACATGGGCTTCAATGCATCATCATCATGTCTCAGCAGAGAAGCTTTGCTGAAGAGAACCATGATCAACCGGAAGAAGTCGATGGTTACAACTGATCAAGAACTCATTGAGACACAACAGAGTTGGAGAACAGCACTTGTTAAACACAAAAAAGAGAACCATGGATCTTTTTTCCCAAAACGTGGGAGCGAGGTAGATGAAACGTCAAATGGAAACCCTATCTCTTTCTTTTTTTTTGTATGTCATGGAACAACCTGTCAAACTTTTTATGCATGTAAGCCAAATTTCAAGAATTTCATTTAACCATTATAGGATTTGGTTTAAACGTTAGATCATATCAAATCTAATGGTCACCGACAGTAGCATTGAGCCCTGATTAATAAAAAAACTTTAAAAATTGCCTATATATATATATATATATATATATATATATATATAGAGAGAGAGAGAGAGAGAGAGAGAGAGAGAGAGAGAGAATGGTATATGATAGAATGACCAAACAGATCTCAACCATCCAATCTATAAATAGTGGAGATATGAAATAAAAATTTTCAGGTATACATGATTCAAACTTATCTGTTGTGTTTTTTAAAATTTTGTTAGTAGAAAAAGAAAGCAGTAGCAATTATACATCCTCTCTTTCTTACAGTAAGTTATTTGGTCAAATTTTAAAATCAAGGCTTACAAAGCATCCAAAAATCTATAGATTGAATCGAATTTCATGTATATATTGCTACTCATTCTGAGTAGTGTAAATTTGAAAATAATGGGTGAAGAGAAATTTTCTCTTAAAATAAAGAGAGCATCAAACTTACTTATCTTATTTTATCTTTAATTACTACGAATATCTTTGTTGTTCTAGCCTGTTGTTGTAGAGCAAGTATTTAGTCCAAGTACAAATATATTAGATAAATATTGCTCTAACTTACTACTTAAGACATGAGAAGCTTAAAGCTTGCATAGATGATTGGAGAAGAGCAAAGCGTCAAAGATAAGAGTGTAAAGAAGTACCAATTGACATATATATACTCTGAACATTTATATTACTAAAGAAAGAACTAGTGTAGGTACCACTAGTACTGATACAATATAAGCATGAAGCAATAATAATGGTTAAGTTCAAAGTCTATCAGTTCATGTAAAGGGTTCCCTTTAAAAGGTTAACTATATGAGGCTTTGATTCCTCTCTATACCCAAGAGAATACATAGGAAGCATAATTTAAATATGATGAAATTATGAGCAAGCTCACTATTTGTTTTATTTTTAATGTATACTATATAATATAATGAATCATATATGATTATAATTTATAATATTAAAACTTAAGTTTATTGTCTTATATATACAATGTAATATTTGTAATACTTAGATAGTTATACTTTATGTGTGTATATAATAATATTAATATATAGAGTGTGAGTTGTTAGATAACCTTTGATACTAGACATTACTTGATCATCACCTTCATCTATACGATTAATCGAATAGTGGTGATCAAGCCACCCAATTTGTATCACATTTAATGCACTTATATGCATTAAATGACATCGATTCTCATATTGATGTTGACGAACAACTCGATCTGTGTTGCGTGAGCGATCGCACGAACGACACAGATCGTCTAGTAGAGTCTATCATGAAAAGGTGAATAGCAACTCCTAGTTTTCATATATATATATATAACTTAGAGAAACTTGGAGTTGTTAGACTAGGTTTCATCCCAGACTTTGCTAGAAGATCTACGTCGTCCATCCGATCACACAGACAACATAGATCGTGTTGCTCATCAATATCAATATGTAAATCAATAGCATTTAATGCACATGTTATGGACGGGTGACTAGATCTATACCATCCGTGCAACGGGTTAAACAATTTAAATCTTCTAACAAAGTTTGCGATAAAACTCGTCTAGTAGCTCCCATTCTCTTTATATACTTATATTGTTATAAGTATATTACTTATAGTTATATAGTTATATAATATACTTATATATTATATATTTATAATACTTATATAAGTATAGTTTAATGTAATGTAATATTATATATTACATATTTGCAATACTTATATCATATGTACTAATGTATGCACTTACAGTTACAAGTTATATAAATTTCTTTTGTATATATGTCAACACGTACTTTCAAATTTCTATACTCAATGTCTTCTCTTCTACAATCATCTAAGCAAACTTGAGCTTACAGTGTCTAAGTTATAAGTTAGAACGATTAATCCAATATATTATTATTTACACCAAATACCTACTCCATAGTAATAGTTCGGTTAGAACAACAAAACACATCTTACAAATTAAATATAAAATAAGATAAGTAACTTAATGCTCTCTACCATTTTAAAAAAGTGAAGCTTTCTCTATATCTCTAAATTCCCGAGGATCATAATATGTAGTAATATAGACTGCAAACTCCATGCACTTATAGATTTTGGATATTTTTTAAATATTAATTTCAAAATATGATAAAAAACTTACCACCAAAAGAGGAGGATTATAATAAACAATTATAATTGATTGATGGCAAATCTTGTATATGGAAAGGATGATATAATCTCTACTTCTAGAATAAGATGCCTATATACGAAACTATAATCTCAACATAATTAGTTGATCAATCTTGTATCATTAATTATGTTATTGATATCCGTAAATTCTTCTAATGAATAACATTTTAATAAATAATTAATAACTCTTTTAAACTATCTAACTTTAGTCTAGAGTCTAATACAACAACAACTAAACTAATAGGAACAAGATTTGTATAATAATAAAACCACTTTTTTGTCATCTCATGTAAAGATGTTTGTCGTAAATGTGATTATTTATAAAATATTTTTAAAGCTTGATAAACAAATGATGACAAGTTAGATAGTAAACACTAGATAATACATTTGTAGATTTTTAAAACCAAATAAGATATCTAAAAGAATCTTACAAATATTCCAATTAAACCCAAATAAATTTGACTCTCGAAAATGAATGTGCACAAACTCGGTTAATAGGTCCTTATAAAATATAGTCATGAACAACATTTAATGGTCAAATTCCAAAGATATCCAACGTTCTTTTAGAATTTTATTGGTCTTATACAGTAATACTTTTTCTTTTACAAAAATCTACTTATTCATTTATAACATTAGATTTCTAACATTAGGACAATCCCATAGAAAAAATAAAAGGTGACTTTAATAGGTTGTATTTTAGGTTTTAAAGTCTTCTAACTATCTTTTACACATAAGTTAACTACATACAAGAATAACAAACATAAAAAATTTACTACCTAAATAGGTTATGTATTCTTTTTAAGTTAGAAATAACACAAGTATTTACAACAACATTATCAAATGAAATAGAAAAAATCTTAAAAGATAACAGATATTCTTCAAAAATTGATTTTAACATATAGCAAATATTTTGTAGAGTGTGTGACTTATAAAACACAACGAACTTCAAGAAGACGTTTTCAATCTATCTAGTGAAAAATAAGACTCATGTATGCATGTAAGTGTTAGTTATCATTTCATATATCTGCACAAGGTGAAACACTATGCTCACATGAACTAAAAAAGTGTCAGTAATTCTTTTTTTCCTCCTTATATAATTTAAGACTACGTCTAGAAAGTTTATTGTCTAGAAATACGTGTTGCTAAAGGATTATGCACATTTTATATGAATCTTGAACAAGTCAGATTCTTGTAACTTGGCTTTTGGAGGACATCCTCTATGTGTAGACAATATTTGTGGAAACTCCAACAACAAAATGGTTTCCAGCATAAACAAGACATTAATGTCAATACTAATACCTAAATATGTCATGGTGTAGTGGCATTGGCATATTTGTTGAAATTCTTTAGTATATAATATGTATACTCTACATAACCAAATATATTACCTTTTAAATAAAATGTATACTTTTTGTAACCATTTTAGGCCAAGATGAAATGGGCAAGGCCAAGTACGGGGCAGGAGAAAGTTGTGAAGCCTAAGTGCTGCCAAATGGAGCAAGATCTATATACAGTTTCTAGCATGGGCGGATTTAGATGGATTTCAAACCTGCCATATTAACATCCTATGGATAGGAGAAAAGACATGAAAAAGATGCATACATGTTATTTTGTATACAAAAGAGTGTGTCAAGATACTGGTTTTGAAGAATTTGTTGAGACCTTTTTATTTCTTTCCTCCTATGAGAGTAACCATATTGATACGAAAAGTTTTCAATATCATGCTAACAAAACGAGAGATGTAGAGATGACCCAGAAAAAGTGTGTGTGTAGTAGCATTTATTTCTTGTTCCTACACATATCTTCAATTACATATATCAATTAAATCCTATAACTGAAACTATGTCTAGGCCGCTTTGGCTCCTACCACATAAGAACAGTAGAAAGGCTCAAGGTTCATCGAGGTTTATAAACCTAATTTCCAATAGACAAATAGCATAATATTCTTTCCATGTCATACGTCAATGGAGACCTAGTCCTCATTTTCCCCATCATTCAGGTTCCAATATATGGCATGCCCTATCCATTTCTTGCAAGGAAGTAATAACAGTTCACTTGAAGGTTCATAAACCTCTGCCAAATCAAGATCCACAATGACATGTATTGAAAGCAATGCATGTAGTCCTCCCATGTTGCTCATGATTTAGCTTTCGTAAAATATCTCTTAGAAATGATTCAACAAAAGGGCATATAAGCCCCAATATGTCATACACAAATAGAATGACATGCACTACGAACATGACAAAATGCATTTATGGTTGGCATGTCTTCATGAGATGGGACAGGGTTCCATACAAAAAAATATATTGACATCTCCAGCACAGTTTGCTCAAACTCTCTAAGATCTGTTCAATTTTTGTTTAAAATGTAACCATCAAACATGCTTTCCAAATGCTAGAGATCAAATTATGTGTGTTATATATAGGAAATGGCAGAAAAATACAATATGCAATAGTATCTGGTGAATATTGATAATTGACGAATTGCATTTAATGCAGTGGGGCCACTAAAAAAATTTTAAAAACATCATAGGAGCTAAAATGCATCGTGCTTCCCCCCCGCTTTCATATATACATATATATATATATATATATTGAGGGAGAGAGAGAAAGGGGTCGGAGAAATGCAATGCATTCCATTCCTCAAAATGTTCTTTAAAATTTTGTTGGCCTTCACTATATTAAACTCAATAAGAGACACCATCAATCCATATTGGATACCATTACAAATCACATATATTTATATATATTAGGAATCATAAGGTCTTTCGAGAGTATATACTCTTAGACCTTAACCATTTGATCATCCTTGATGAACGATTGAGAACAACACCAACAAGGTGTCATCCTTGTCACATGATGAGGCATCACTATATGACAAGTACAATGCCTTGTTGGCACCATTCCCGATCATCCATCAAAGATGATTAAACGATAATCTTTCAAGAGTATATACTCTCGAAGGACCTTATCATTCCTATATATATATAATATATATAAGCCTTTTCACACATGAAATGGGGGGTTACATAGATTTTCTGTTTCCATGTTAATAGCTAAATCATCATAAGCTAGATCATTATCTATTGTTACCTTCCAACATTTATGTGTTCTTCCACTTTCTCATTTTGACATATTCACCATTTTCGCTCTCATACCTTTTTAATAAAACTTCTTTTGATTGCATTTTATGTATATAAACCATATTAAATGATTTTACCACATTTTTATGATTTCATCATTCATTGGTGTCACTTCCTATTTGTCTATTATATCTCATTACAAATACAACCTTGTTTTGTTCGACTACGCATCTATCTCAGCATCTTCATTACTATCACGGACATCTTTTCTTCAACTAGAACCAATGTTGAAACCATAACCAAAAGCAAGGACCACCCGGGTAGATTATTATTCAAAGTGGCCCAGAACCAAACCAAAATGGTTTGGTAATGGGCGATTCACCGGTGCTTTCGCCTACAAACCCAAAGGAAAAACGATTCTTGACAAAAGTCGGAGTTATTATATTCCTTAAAAACCTAGTCATACCACTAAGCCAAAAAAGCATAAAAATATAGGTAATGATACTTATACAAACACCTCATCGGAGCAAAAGAAATATTTCATTATTGAAGGTTCAACAAATACAACCTATATATCAAGAATGTCCTTTAAAAGCCAAGTCATAAAGATCTCACTTATTTAAGAATCATTTTACAAAGTTTTATGATGAATAAAGTATTGTCAATCAAGTGAAGTCCAACTAATATATAAAGATCCACAACTTTAGGCCTCAAGATGCCTATAGCATTCTATGAAACCCTATCATGAAAAAACATTCAGCATAAATGAGTTTAGACGTCCAACAAACTCAATTTTATATACAAGAAAGTTTGTATGCTAGTGAGTCTTCTTTTCAGGATTTTTCACAACTCCACTCAAGATAAAGAGGAGTTTATACGTTTGTTTCAGTAGAACATCTTTAATTAAATTTTGGTCAAAAACTTGCTTTAATACACATATTCCTTTAGTAGCACATATTTCTAAACATTCAGTTAATAGATATAAACGTAAGGTATGGAAAGCGGAAAAAGAAAGAGTTAGATGCATCTTTTAGTTCATTTGAGCATAATGTTTTGCTGATATATAGAGTTATAACTAGCATTTACAAGCTTACAAGGGTTTTATAGTCCACTAGACAAATGATGGTAAATTCAAAAATGTCTTCTTGCATTTGTTTTTTGATAATGCATATTATACAAAATATTTGTTATATATTAAAATCAAATTGAAGAATACGGTTATCTTATAAGATTTTTTCAATTTCACTTGATAATGTTACTATAAATACTTTTGCAAGATATATCCACCTATTTTATGCGGTAAATTTTTCAAGTTCGTTGTATGTTTTTGAGAAACTTCTTTCCAAGAGATGACAGAAAAGTGACTTATTATATAGATCTTACTCCTATTAGTTTAGTAGTTATTTTGTTAGACACTATATTAAAATTAAATGACTTAGAAGAGCTATTAATTGCTTATTATAATGCTCTTCTATCACACGAATTTAACGATATGAATAGCATAATAAATGACACCAGACTAATCATCAATCAATTATATAAAATTATAGTTCCGCACATAATCATCTTATTCCACAAGTAAAAGAAAGAGTAGTAGTCATATATTCTCTTCTCTTCTTTCAACAATGAGTTTTTTGTTATATTCTGAAATCAAGGCTTAAAAGCATCCAAAATCTATGGATTTGATTGAGTGTGAGGTATATATTGCTATTCATCATGATCCTCGTAAATTTGAAGATGATTAGGATAGAGAAATTTTGTTATTTTAAAATCATGGAGAGAGAATCGTGTTACTTTTTTCATTTTATCTTTAATTGCTACATGTCTTTCCTATTTTAGCCTCAAATTTTGCTGTAGAGCAAGTATTTAGTTTAAGTGAGAATACGTGCAACAAACATTGCTTTAACTTACAACCTAAGACATTAAAAGCTCAACCTTGCCTACATGACTAGATAGAAAACATTTATACTACTAAAAGAGAAACTGGTATAGGTACCATTAGTACTGAATCAGTGTAAGGATGGGGTGATATGGATGATTTTTGTTCAGAGTTTATCGGTTCAGATAAAAGGTGTATGCTGAAAGATAAATAAGAACTATGTGGGTTTTGATTCCTCTCTACCCAAAAGGATACGTAGGAGACCTAATTCAAAGGTAAGTAAATGAAGGCCAAGCTCATTATTTATTTATTTATTTTCTCGTATATCAGTATATGTATAATTGTAGTTTATAAATGTAACAATGTAAACTTGTAATGAAAAACTTAAGTAAAATGTGTTATATACTTATATATAATACAATATTTGCATTTTAAAGTCAATAGAAATAAATGGTTTCATGACTTAGTTCATATTGTATATAATTGATATGAGACATTTATATATATATATATATATATATATATATATATATATATTTTTTTTTTATTTAATAATTTATTATTAAATAAAAAGATATGAACATGAACCACCTTCGGAACAGTACTGGAACGAGAACTGCATCGGTGACCTTCAAACCATAACCAAAACCAAACATGAAACTGAATCCGACGGTTCCGAAGCCGAAGCCAAAACCAGCCTCGAGGTGAATTGTTGATTAATTGCCCAACACTCAATACCACTGCTACTTTCGAATATTTATCTTTGAAATTTAATGGTATCTTTTGTCACATATAATATCTAATACACCTTTCTATTTTACCCAACCTACATTAATTCTATATTCTATACGATGTCATATTATATATGTATATATATATATATATTAGAGGAACCTATAATTTATAATGATTAAGTAGCATGCTTAGTTAAGTCATATTCAAATTATTAATTAAATGAGTATGATGCTCAATCCTATGGTGAGTCCCTCTATAATATATAGAGAATATTTATATATATACATAATCATAACTATATACATATAATTTCGTAAGCCTAATCACATTCCAGATGATCTAGATCAGACCCCATAGCACTGACCGGCGTTCTTTTCAGTGTTTTCACCTTACTTTCACCTTTTGCAATCCCCTCCCTTTCCCCTTTTGTTGCTTTCTGAATCGACCTTAGACAAAAATCCGACAAGCTGTTTCACAAAACCTCTTCCTCAGGCAGTCAACTTGGAGGGGCGCAATAAGAGATGCTCATTCCAATCGACAAGCTTCTTACCAGAAAATGAACCATTCCATCAAAAGGAAACTATCATGACCTATTTACCCTGCTAAAGAAGAACTATCGTAAATACAACTAATGAGACGCCATCACTACAAAATATCGATCACATGCAACGCTAATTCCAAGAAACAAGATCTAATTTAACTAAAACACCAAACAAGCAAATATTCCTTATTCAATCTACTTTTCTGCCACTTCATAAAATGCAAGACCATACAACAAGGAAAAGAATCACAGCTGAAGGAAAAACAAACAATTCAAACTCTTATAAGCTTCACCGTAAAAAAGAATCACAGAAACTACCTTACCTCAAAAAGAGAACTTGCTAACTGATAGCTTGGCTAGGAAAGCACCTCTTCAATACATTAGCAAGAAGCAGAGGGAAAGAGTAAAGGGAAAACAACGGTATGGAGGAAATCGGAAAAACTGTCATGATTTGAACCCTGTAGAATCACGAAAGTCGTCCCTGAATTTTCTTGACTCCTTCCCTCTCCTCTCCGCTGGCCCTTCAATTATCGTCGATGATAATATCAGCACCGTGACTGAATTTCTAATCGATACAAGCAAAAAAGAGTAAAGGGAAAACTATGGCATGTGAAGCATGCGAAACACAATAACTAGTTTGGTTTACGTTCAAGCCAAGCGTATTTCCCGATACTACCTACAGTTATCCTGAAGGCTCATGCCATCTGCCTTTAACTTTCGATTCATGGCTTCCACGCTACTCCTGATACTTTTGTCTGTACGTCTTATCAATGGCAGGAAGGAAACCAAACGGCTGATAAGTACCGCAAGTAGCGGTTTTACAAAACCGCTTCTGTAGCCAATGGTTTTTCTCAGTACCGTGCGCGGAGGTGAGTGCGTGGTAGATTTCCTCATCGTATTTTTTATGATGATGCCTTCAATTACTGAAAAGATAAGTGATGACCACCGACCAATCTTAATGTGCAGTAGATTCTATAAAAAAAAGTTTGCGTTGGTTTCTTCTCCACTGCCACTGGGGAGGGGGCTAAGTCGATAATAAAATAATCGAGTTAAAAAGACAACCGCGAAAACGTAACGTGTAGGTATTATTCAATCGGGTCTTTTATTTTTTTGAGTTTTATTTTAATCTTAAAAAGTGAACGACTGATGTTTATTGAAATATGTTAAGACTTAAATGTGCTAATACATACATAATCAACCTAAAGCAACTTAAAGGCTAAAAACATCAACAAAATGAAAACTGGAGGAATCAAAATGCAAAGCAAGAAGCTGTTCTCTCTAAAATTACCATATCTTCGGCAAAAACCGAACCAAAACCACCAGTTCTACAAAAATGATTTCAAATGAAATTGAAACTGGACCTAAAAATGAAGCTGGAAAAAATGTAAACTTAGATGAGAACCGGTGTGGTCGGAATAGAACCGTAGGATGGTTCCAAGTATTCATGGAACCGTAACCAGTGGTTTATATTTTTGAATCTCCCCTTACCTGAAACTGGCCTAAGTCAATCGGGGTAGTTCGATTTTGGTATTTTCCACTATATTATTGTTTATGAATTTGACAGATTCTCAGTACAGCTTTTGTGGTGGAACTAGGAAGGGTTTGGTTCTAGCCTCAACTTCAAAATATAATGGGCAGTTCGGTTCATATTGGTTTACGCAACATCAAGTCCACTGTCATCTAATAGAAAATGAGCGATTTTCACCTGCACTGTTCGGGTTTAGATGAATAAATATGTTTATAAATTTTATCATATCTTTGGTGCATTTAAGGGTTGAATTATCATCGGAACGACTCGCTCCTCCAACTCCACCACATTGAAGAACTAGAGAGGAACCATCCGCACTTTGTCATAACTTGGACCGGCCTCCATCATGAGAGCATTGAATATCTCTCCTTTTGGTATCCTTTGGGCCAGTGTGGCCCAGCATACATAGAACATCATACAGCACATGGCTTGAAGTCCCTCGGTGCTCCACCACTCATTTATTGGCCAATGATCACTAACCTTGTGAAGGCAATAAGCTCAACCTCAAGTTCCTCCATTCAAGTGGCGGTTGTCTCCACACCAATCAAGCCAGATCCCCCAACGCTTGGGCCATGGGTTCCAACATCACCATTCCAACTTCACCAACACTTCCAACTCTTTCACTGCACGTCGTGGTCGTCTCTTTTGCTGATGAAATCACGAAGAACATCTGTTTTTGATACCAATTGTTACATCCCTAAAAGAATTAAACTAATTTTTTACCTGTTCACGGTATGCGGTTCACCAACGCTAACTTACTAGCCTTCCAAAACTTCAGAATCGTTTCCGCAAACATACTCATGCACAAACTTCAGCAAAAAGAAGTTCGAATTCAACAATCAAACATGCTTCCCACATAATACACATCAAAGAATATATATATATAGAGAGAGATCATGTTAAATGCATATATCTCCCAATGTTTAAACATACTTAACGATCTCAACCGTTCAATCAACGAGATCAATGGTTGAAATTTAAATTTTAAAAGTAAAAAAGTACCTTATTTTTTTTCTTTGTACAATTCATACACTTGATACTATTTGCTTTTTGACTTAAAGATCTCAATTATCAATCTTATTGATCGAACGGTTGAAACCTTTAAGAAGATTAACGCACTAGTGACTGTGTGCATGGGTTATGCTCTCTCTATGTATATAGAGTGGAACATAGTCCAATAGTTGAAATATTCTTAAAGATTTCAACCGTTCAATCTTAAGATCAACGATTGAAATCTTTAAGTCAAAAAGTAAATAATACCCGATGTATTTATTGTACTGAAAAAAGTATAAAAATATTTTTTACTTTTGAAATCTGAATTTCAACTATCGATCTCACTGATCATACAGTTGAAATCTTTGAGGATGTTTAAATATAAATGGTGTCAGCATTTCCATGTTTCTCTCTATATACATATAAAAAAAAATGCAACATATATTGATAATAGTCACCATTACACATTCAACTGCAAAAACAAATTGAAAAGAAAGTTTCTTTCAACCTTCCATGTTCCTTCTCTTACTATTTCTTGAAATTGTTTGTTGCCTCTACTACATCAAATGCAAAGTATTCCTGTAGTCTCTACTACATCAAATGGAATGAGGCATACCATTAATACACATGAGAGACCATTACATATCCTCCCTATATATAATAAGATCCTTAGAATATACCCTAGCCATCCAATCACTCATGATAGATGGTCGGGATAGTGTAAATAAAGCATCATTATTCTCATATGAAAGGGTCAAATCTTGTGACCATCTTGTTAATGTCATCCTTAATCATCAATCAGGAACGATGAAACGGAGTCCTTTAAGAGTATATATTGCTAAAGAACTTTACAATTCATATATATATAAGAATTTTTAATTTCTCAATATATATATATAAGGACCATGTGCAAAAGATGTTTCGGTATGGTTTGGTTTGATTTTGTGACATGTTAATGATTAACTCATTCTTTATTGTTTTCTTCCAACACTTATTTTTTCTCTTCTTGTTTTAATATATTCACCATCTAGTTTCTCACAATTTACATAAGGTTTTTTCGATGGTCTTTTCATGTGTCTACACTAAATTACATGATTTGTTCTCGTTTTATCATTTATTGGCATCACTCCCTACCTCATTATAAATGTGGCCCTTCGTTATACAACCATATATCCATCTCAATATCATTATCATTATTTTATCACATACCTTTTACACATGTTGATTAATTGTCGCATTCAACATATATATATATATATATATATATATCGAATTGCTACTTTATAATATTTATCTTTCGCCATTAATGATAACCTTTTTCCACACATCATATCATTTCACCTCCTTATTTTACTTTTCTCTCTCTCTCTCTCTCTCTCTCTCTCTATATATATATATATATATATATATATATATATATATATATGTATGTATATTGAATATCATCCTCATTTAACTCATATTAAGTATACATATATATATATATACATACATATATATATATATATACATATATATATATATATGTATATATATATGTATATTGAATATCATCCTCATTTAACTCATATTAAGTATGTATATGGGTACATAAATATATAGAATGATGAGTCTCTATCTAATATATATATATATATATATATATATATATATATATATATATATATATATATATATATATATATATCAAATTTCATAAGCCTAATAACGGATCATATGATTAAATTCAAACTCCTACAAAGTAACCTACCCAATCCATTTTCAAGGTCTTTTCACGATGAAAATTGCATCTGTATAAATATTTCGCCAAAAAGTAGGTAATCGATGTAACGACCTCGGTCGTCCCACATTTGGATCTGGACGCCACCCCATCACTTGCACCCCTAGTTTCACCCTCTGCAATCCCCTCCCTGCCTCTCCTTCTCTTGCCTTCTGAATAGACCGAAGGCAAGAATCAACTTGTAGGGGGACAATAAGAGATGCTCATTCCGATGGACTAAGCTTCTTATCAAAAAATTAACCATTCAAAAGAAATTATCATGACCTATCTTCCCTGCAAAAGAACTATCACACTCACCTAAATAACAACTAATGAGACGCCAGCACTACAAAATATGCAACGCTTTGCGAAGAAACAAGATCTGAATTAACTAAAACACCAAACAAGGAGTGATTCCTTAGTCAAACTACTCTTCTGCCTCTTCATACATGAAAGACCATACAAAAAGAATCACAGCTCAAGGAGAAAAAAACACGAAGGAAAGAGTAATGGAAAAATAATGGTATGGGCAATCAGAGACGATCTATTATTAACTTTCAACAACTAAATGGTCTCCTGCTTTCTCAGTTAAAATATTCACAGTCTAATTTCCCACGCCTTAATAAAGTCCCTTTTGATTGTATTTCCATGTCCAAACTATAAATGATTTTACCTCATTTTTATCATTTATTGGTAACAGTTTCTATTTGTCTATTATAACTCATTACAAATGGTCTTTTAACTACACATCTATCTCAACATCTTCATTATTGTTACAGGCATCTTTCACTCGAGATGACCTATTCCAAACAGGCTAATCGATTCAAACCGAAACTGAAACCAGTGCCAAAACTGCAAACGAAACCGACGATCGCCCGGTTCAGTTATGGTTTAGGGTCATCCAGAACAAGACAAAAACCAGCCCGGTAACTGGCAGTTCTAGTATGGTTTAATTAAACATATCTAATGAATGGTTTACCGTGATGATGCTTATGGCTCAAAAACAAAGGAAAGGTTATTCTTAATAGAAGCTGAAGTTATCGTATTCCTCAAAAATTTATAACTTAAACAGATACTAACACCTCAAAAACTTATGATGGATAAGGTATGGTCAACCAGGCGAGTACAATTATTGCTTGGAGATTATTATAACACACTATGAAACCATGCCATCAAAAAAATATCCAACAAAAGTATATTACAAGTCCAACGAGCTAACTTTCTATACAAGGAAATTCTAATACTAGTGGATCACTTTTAAGGCTTTTCCATTCCAATCCCGCCCAAGATAGAGTAGTTTACAAGTTTTATTTCATTAGAATATCTTCACTTAATTTTGGTTAAAAACTTGGTTTTATTAATTATATAAGAAAGGTGCTTAAACCTTTAAGGCCTATGTAACAAGAAGAAAAGGAACTAGTTGCCTCTTTTAGTTCATTTGAGCATAATGTTTATAGAGTGATAATTGACGTTTGTATGAATACAAGGGTTTTTATAGTTCATTGGATCGATGATGGTTAGTCAATTCAAAAATATCTTGTCGCACTTTGTTGTTTTGATAACTCACACATTATCCAAAATATTTCCTATATGTTAAAGCATGTTTTGAAGAACATCAATTATCTTGTAAGAATTTTTTCAAATTCACTTGATAATATTGTCGCAAATGCTTATGCTATTTCTACCTAACAAAGAATATATCAACCTATTTTAGGCAATAGTCTTTTATTTTCATTGTTCTTTCGAACACTTAATAGATTAAAGATTTTAAGACCTAAAATAGAATGTATTAGAGCTACCTTGATTTTCTATAGGGTCATCCTACAAATAGAAATAAATGAGTAAATTTTTATTTAAAAAAAAAAGATAGAAGACCAAAAAGGTTCTAAAAAGACATTGCATATCATTAGAATTTGATCTATCAAATGTTATCCTATAAGGGCATATTTAATGAGTTTATACACCTTCATTTTCTATAGTTAAATTTATTTAAATCTAATTAGAATATTTGCAAGTCTTTTAGATCACTTTTCTATTTTAATAATGCTACAAATTTATTATTTAATCTTACTCCAATTAGTTTAGTTATTGCATTTGATCCTAAATAAAAAAACTTAGAAGAGTTATTGGTTGTTGATTATAGTATTCTTTTATTAGAATGATTTCACGATATCAATAGCATAATTAATGACAAAAAATCGATCACGGTAGTGATCATAATTCCACAAAAAATCATCTTATTCCATAAATAAAAGACGAAAGCAGTAGTAGTCACACATTCTCCTCTTTTAGAGGTATGTTTTTTTGTTATATTTTAAAATCAAGGCTTAAAAATCGTCCAAAATCTATGGATTCAATTGGGTTTGAGGTATAT
Source organism: Brasenia schreberi (assembly GCA_036023115.1). Lineage (NCBI taxonomy): Eukaryota > Viridiplantae > Streptophyta > Magnoliopsida > Nymphaeales > Cabombaceae > Brasenia > Brasenia schreberi. The sequence continues at coordinate 15,353,500 of JAYKKT010000081.1, read as the reverse complement.
AATGGTACTCATCATGATCCTCATAAATTTAAAAATGATTAGGGTAGAGAAATTTTTGTTTTTATAAAATAATGAAGAGAAAATCAAGTTACTTGTCTTATTTTATGTTTAATTGCTAAGGATGTGATTCCTATTCCAAACTCAATTGTTCTTATTGACAAGTATTTAGTACAAGAGATAATATATTTAATTGTTATAACTTATAACTTGAAATATAAAAAGCTCAAGTTTGCTTAAACGATTGGACAAAAACAAGGTGTTGAAAATAAGAGAAATATCAGTTCACATATATGCATAAAACGTCTATACTACTAAAGGAGGAACTAGTATCGATATCATTGACATTGAAGCAACATATGTATAGAGCAATATGGATGATTAAGGTGAATTCAGAAATTCCGATCCGAAGTGTCTACTAAAATGTAAATGAGAACTACATGGGGCCTTTGCTTCCTTTCCATCCAAAAGGGGGAAGGAGGCTTAATTTAAAAGTAAGTGAATTAAGGTGAAACCTATTATTTGTTCTATTTATTTCTCATAATTGGTATATAATAATTGTAATTTATAAATGTAATAATATAAATTTATAATGTTAAAACTTAAGTTAAATGTGTTAGATACTTATATATATAATGTAATATATTATATATGTATTTTAAAATCAATAGGAATAAATGATTTCGTAACTTAGTTCATATTGTATACAATTAAATGAGACATTAATGTTTATATATTTAATAACTCATTATTAAATAAAATGACATGCACAAAAACTACCCTTGGAACCATACCGAAACCAACCTTTGAACCATAACCACAACCGGAACCGAAACCTAAACCGGTCATGGGGTGATTCCGTGATGGGTACAAGAACCAAACATGTCTATATTTCGCTGATGTTGATGATTAATTGTCGAATACTCAATACTATTACTAATTTATAATATTTATCTTTCACTACTTAAATCATATCTTTTACTTTATTCATATCTTTTATCACATAGAATATCTATTGCACCTCTGCATCTTAGACAACCTACTTCATTATTTTTATAATGATTAAATAACATGCTTATTTAACTCATACTTAAAATATTAATTAAAAAGTATGATACTCAACCATTATAAAATAGTATATATATCTATATATATTTATTTATTTCATAATCCTAACAATGCATCAGACCCCATAACACATACCGGCATTCTTTTCACCTAGTGTCACCCTCTTCAATCCCCTCCCTTTCTCTTATCATAACCTATATAATAAAACTTTTCCATCGGGTATAGATTCTTTATTTATAAAGTTTGAACATACGACATGTTATCAATTAACAAAGCATACCATCTACACATTTTTTCCTCATTTTATCATCCATTGGTGTCACTCTCGATATGTTTTTCTAACAAGAAAAGGGTAAAACCTAATACACACCAACACATGCACCATCTAGGAGTCTAACTCCCCACCAGCAACGATGACACTAGAGCACCTTGTTATTGAGCTAACACTCTTCATACATTTTTTTTTCAAAAAACATCTTTTGATGATTACTTACCAATACTCAACATATATATATATATATATGTAACGAGTCTAATTATTATTTTGTAATATTTATCTTTCAACTTGAATGATATTTTTTCTCACATACAATACTCAATGCATCTCTATATTTTACTTAAGCTGCATTAATTCTCTCTCTCTCTCTCTCTCTCTCTCTCTCTCTCTCTCTCTCTCTCTCTCTCTCTATATATATATATATATATATATATATATATATATATATATATATATAGATAGATAGATATATATATATATTGCAAAGAAACTCATTATTAACATTGATTGAATATCAATACTCATTTAACTTATACTCATATGTAACATGAGTTAAATGATGATATTCAATCATTAGAAAATGGTGAATCTCTCTACAATATATGTATTATATATTACGTATAGGAAAATTGGATCCTGCCCACCACTGACGTTGTTCACTCATGTCCAACCATTGTTTTTCGAGAGCATGAGTATAATTTTACAAGTTATGAAGGTATTTGAAAAATCATGAAAGACAACATTATTATATTCATGCTATCAAAAAACAATGATCAAACATAAGTAGGCAACATCAATAGTGGGTAGGATCAAATCACAATATATAAATACACATATATCAGTGTTATGCATATTGCCTTGTATTATACAATATAGGACATAACATAGCGTATCATATCGTGAGAAACTATGATATGATCCATGTCATGTATCACATATTGTGATATTATCGGACTGTATAGTGCGATAGAGGTTGTATCATACAATACAATGGCGTATTGCACCCCTAGAATTGTTCTTATAATTTGTACTTAAAAATGTTCTCAATTGATTGCATTTTGTGGTAATTAAAATAAGGTCCATTCTAAAAGATCATAGCTTTTTCAAACATTACACAAGATCTAGAGCCGGGAACTGATTTTCGCTAAATTGGTGATGCTAACATAGAAATTGATGTCTAAAACAGTTAATCCTATTAATGAAGAGTGTTTCAAATTATCAATGCAACTACACAAAATTGGCTGCCGCAAGAAACAAAATAATGCAAGTGAGATACCAAATAGTACAAATTGAGCATCGAGGAGAAACACTCTTTTAAGTTATAAAAGAATGTGAAACATGCTCTCTAACTTGTATTGGGAAAGGACAGCATAAAAGTGCCTTTGTTGTCATCTTGTCTTTTTTTAACAAAAAACCTAGGAAACTATGTGGTATTTTCAATGTAAGATATAATTTCAAAATATCATGCTCCAACATGCATAATTCATTTGTAGATTCACATTTTTTATTTGATACAACCAATATTCACGAATATTGATGTAAAGATTAATACCCAGAGTAATCCATTTGCGGAATGTCATTGCCAATAAGCACCTTAGAATTTCCCAAGCCACTCATTACCTATCTGGGGCAGGGCAAAAGAAATAATAAACAAATTAAAAAATGATACATAATATTAATGTTTGGAGCTTGACAATAATATTAACTGAGAAATGCATGAGGCATAATTGAGGAAGTAAGTTACTTAAAATATGTGAACAAAATATAAAAGTTGTATTTATCCTTTGAATTAATGTTCAATGGTCTAATATTTACCTACATTTTGATTTATAAGAATTTTTCTTGATTTTCTCAATGTTCTATTTTTAAAATATTTTTTAAAAAAATCGATATGATCGGATACGCCTGTCTAATGGAGAAAAATGATCGACATATGATTCGGACAACACTAACACATATATCAAATTTCATAAGGCTAATAACAGATCAGATGATTAAATTTAAACTCCTATGAAGTAGTCTAAGCAATCCATTTTCAAGGTTTCATTACGATGAGAATGGCATTTGTATACATATTTCGCCCAAAAGCAGGTGAAGATGATCTATGTAATGACCTCGGTCGTCCCACGTTAGGATCTGGATCAGACCCCATAACGCAGAGCGGCGTTCTTTTCCCCTAGTTTTACCCTCTGAAATCCCCTCCCTCTCCCCCTCTGTTGCTTTCTGAACCGACCGAAGACAAGAATCCAGCAGCTGTTTCAGGACAGTCAACTTGGAGGGAGGGGGACAATAAGAGATGCTCGTTCCGATGGACTAAGCTTCTTATCAAAAAAAGAAGCTTTCAAAATAAATTATCATGACCTATCTACCCTGCAAAAGAACTATCACACTCACCTAAATAACAACAAATGAGACGCCAGCACTACAAAAGATCGATCACATGCAACGCTTTGCAAAGAAACAAGACCTGAATTAACTAAAACACCAAACAAGGAGCAATTCCTTATTCAAACTATTTTCTGCCTTTTCATACAATGAAAGACCATACACCAAGGAAAAGAATCACAGCACAAGGGGGGGAATACTAAAAGCTCTTATAAGCTTCTCCATAGAAAAGAATCACAGAAAACTACTTTACTCACCTCAAAATGAGGAACTTGCTAACTCATCGCGTGGCTAGAAAAGCACCTCTCCAGTACATTAGCAAGAAGCAGAAGGAAAGAGTAATGGGAAAACAATGGTATGGGGGGAATCAGAAAAGCTGTCTTCTATTTAAACTATATAGAATCAGGAAAGTCTTTCCGGTTCCCACCTGAATTTTCCTATGACTCCTTCCCTCTCCTCTCTGCCGCCCCTTCCGTTATCGTCGACGATGATATCGGCACGGTGACTCAATTTCCAATGGATACAAGCGGAAAAGGAAGGGGAGGAAAGAATGATACGAAAACCAGCATTGGTGGGAGCATCGAGAATGCAAAGACTTAGTTTGCTTTAACTTCTCATTCATGGCTTCCACCTGTCCCTCTGTGGTACTTTAATGTCCTTACGTGCTACTAGGGCAGGAAGGAACCCAAATGGCCGAGAAGTACGGCACTAATAGCGGTTTTCTAAAACCGCTTTTGCGGCCACTTGTTTTTCTCGGTACCGTTCACAGAGATGAGTTCGTGGTAGATTCCCTCATCGATTTGATTTGACGATGCCTTGAATTGCTGAAAAGATAAGCGCCTGCCCACTGACCCATCTGCATGTGCAATAGATTTTATAAAAAAATTGGAGTTGGTGCGGAGCGGAGAACCTCATTGGCTGTCACCACAACAAAACTTTAATCATTTTTCACTTTTTTTAAATAGTCAAATTACTCTGAGCACTCTCTCTCTTGTATAATTTCTAGCATTACTTTCCTTTTAAGGATGTTTCTCTTCTTCGTAACCGAACAACACGAGTAACCTCGTCGAGAAAAACAACAAAAAAATAAAATCAATAACAACAAAAAAAATAAAGAAGAATAAAAACATATTAATACACTTTTACGAATAAAGACACATGTTTGAGTTGTGTATTGAGTCGAGAACTGAAAGGAATTTGGCTTAAAAATAAAATTAATACATCAAACAAATAAGGAATGGTGAAATCATGTGGGACAATTGATGATGAAATGAAATGTGTAGAGACAGTTCACACTCGAGGGGTATCATGAGAATTTTTAAAATTTAGTAGAGGTAAAATCAAAATAAAAATAAAAATGGATGTACATATAGTTAAAAGGATGTGCATGTATCAATTTTATTTTTTTTAATGAATTTATATTATGTTATTTTATTATTTTTTTAGAGATAAATTATTTGAAATATGTTAACACCAAAATGTGGTAGTACAAAATTCACAATAGTAGTTTAGGGAATAAAAAAGAAAGAAAGAAAGAGATATATGAAATCCGAATCAAACTAAGAACCTTCTCTCTTTAATTATGTTTTCCAAAAAATCGAACCAAAATCAGCAATTCCAAGAGAGCTAATTCAAACCTATTTTGATTCCATTATCTTAATTTTGATGAACATTTTTCGCAAATCAAATTGAAACCAAATTGGACCTAAAACTTAAGTTGGAGCAGTTGTAGAATTGGATTAGGAACCGATGTAGTTTGAAGAGAACCATAGTATGGTTTCTAGTATCCATGGATATGAAACTAGCGGTTTGGATTTTTGAGTCTTGGTTTATCCTAAACCAGCCAACTTCATGGGTGCTTTGATTTGTTATTTCTATTTTGTTATTGATAAGGAAAAGTGGACACATAAGAAGAAAGTGTATAGAGTTATTCGAACTAAATGGTGAAATCTCAAGATTGAGAAAGAAGATATATTTAAATATAAAATTCTTCAAGGAGATGCTTGGAATTATGTAGGTACAACTTCTAATATATTAGACAATATATCTATTCATATTAGGAAAGTAGTTAAGGGAGATGTACCGACATAAAAGAAGCTAGGTAGTGGAGTGAAGGGGTGAAAGATAAAATTAAGACAAGGAGGGTTGTTATAAATTGTATTATACCAAAAGACTAGTAAAACTTAGGAGAATTATAAGAAAGCAAAGAAAGAAACAAAAAAGATTGTTAGTGAAGCAATAATCAAAATTTGAAATGATTCATATAAAAAGCTTAACTCAAAAAAGACAAAAGAGATCATTTTAGGATAACTAAGGCTAATAATAAGAAAACTAAAGATCTTACTTTTATTAGATGCATAGGATGAGAAGATTCTAGTAGAAAATGATGATATTAAAATAGGTAAAAAATTATATGTATAAACCTTTTAACGAAAATGCAGATATTAGTATTAGTTTACAAGAGTTAACCAAATCAAAATAGTATGTAAATCATAATTTCTAACAATGTATTTAAATAATGAAGTCAAAGATGGTCTTAAACATATGGAGGTTGGTAAATTTATAGATCAAACAATATTCTTATAAAAGTTTTAGAAAATCTTAGAAGATGTGGGAATCACTTGGCTCACAAGACTATTTAATGAAATATAGAGAATTTAAAAGATGTCTAAGAAATAGAGAGAGTAGACTTATACCATATACAAGAGAAAGATAGACATCTAGAATTATGTGAATTATTGGAGTATCAAGTTAATGAGCTCTACTATGAAATTATGTAAAAGAATTATTGAACGTAAACTTAAACAAATATCGAGTATAACAAAAACTAATTTGGATTCATGCTAGCCATATCTACTATTAAAGTGATTCACTTATTGAAGCGTCTTATAGAATATTTTAGAGCAAAAAAGAAGAACCTTCACATGGTATTTATTACAACAACAACTAAGCCTTTTCCCATACTTCACGTGGTATTTATTAATGTAGAAAAAACTTATAAAATGTTCTTTGAAGAACATTGAAAAAGAAAGGTATCACATTGATACATATAAATCTTATAAGAGATATGTATGATGGTGCAAAATTATATGTGAAGACTCATTAAAGAATGAAAGTCTTCTTTGAAGTTAATATTGGGTTAGATGAGGGATCCACTTTAAGTCTATATTTAGTTATGTTCTTATTATGTTGATGAGCTATTCTTTGTACAAATTCCGAAAATACATTGACCTATCAAGCTTCAAAATGAGAACAGGAATACTTTCATTTTTTTTTGTACCTAATGGAGTCATCTGATATTTAAAAGGAAAGTTGCTGTAGAAAACCAAAACATCTTTGATAGGGTCTGGGGCGAGTACAGGATAAAACATGACAAAGCACAATGAGAACTAAAAATACTTGTAGCCTACTTTAATTAGTGCTGGATAAAACTTGGTTTTGCTTTGGTTCAGTTTTCACTTTCCTCTTGTAAATTCCCATTGTCAAGATGATTCTCCCTCTCCCCATATCATATCACAATAGTGACTTTCTTTAGAGAAAGATTTTCTTTTAATTTTTTTGCGAGAAAGAAGTATCATCATACTATATTATCATACATTTAAACTATAATTTGAATATAAAACAACTTAAGATGGCTTATAACAGTTTGCTTTTAATGGGTAATTCCATTCATATTGCTTTATGCTACAGCAAGTCGACTCTCATGTGATAGAAAATGAATCATTTTCGCCTGCGCTATTTTAGGTTAGATGAACAATAATCTGTCCATAAATTTCTCATATCTTCGATGCATTTAAGGGCCATATTATTTACTAATACATGGTGAGGAAGGGTAAGATCTCCATGTCCATTTTTGTCAGCCTTGTTATATTTCCATTAATTATAAACATAATCACAACAGAAAAAGGCTTACTTGTCACATTACACTCCTTCACTCTTGCTCATACTTTGGAGAAGAGAGGTTTCTCTCATTCACCAGGATAACCGACTACAAGACCCTTCAGAAGAGCTACAAGAGTACTAACCTAACCCCGCTTTAATTAAGGTCACACTCATACATTTAAGCACTCGGTTTTCAACCCCTAACTCGGTCTGTAAAAGACCCGGCATTCACAAGACCTAATTTGGATTTCAGAAAGCCTACAGTCCCACACAAGAGAACCTAAGTCACGTTCTCTCATTACTTGGTCTTCATAAGACCTAACCTTCACAAGGACTTCCTCACTCCCCTCATGTAAGAACCCTTTCTCGTTCTTTTGTTCCTTAGCTATAAGTATCATATACTTAATTAACTACAAGCCTCTTCAACTTCAATCAATTACATGCAAGCTGTCACATTGCCGGTAGTTATAGAATTAACTCCCTCCAACCTTTAAGTTTTAAACTTGATACCATGCATGTTCACCACCTGGTTACGTAACTACTCCCTCATGTCCATGTCCATCATGATGCCACAACCCTATCCCATCGGACACTCATGACATGAGTTCAGTGGTGGATCTAGAAACTCCTTTAGGATGGGATGAGTAGCCTTTCGAATGATTTAGGGTGGAGCCAACTATGTATTATAGACTATCGATCCTATCATGGGCTATTAACTTTAAGTTGATTTTCGAAATTTGGAGTGGAGATGCACAATGTAGATCCGTCAACAGAGCTATTTCAATCTGATATCGGATGTTTGTGAGAACACTATTGCTTTTGGTGCTTTGCTATATCATGGATATGGGTAAAAATAACCCACCTTAGGAGTAAATCAAATATTCTTACTTTCTTCTGCCCTTACTCCCGTATGAACTTTGCACACTTGCATCAATTGGCAAGGAGTAGGAGGAAAGAGTTATGAGGAAAACTCGGAGTGGGAGGTATCGGTAGCAAGACCCAGTTGTTTTTGAGTCCGATCTTACCGACACCACACATTCTGAGTTTTCCCATGATTCTTTCCCTCTGCTACATGCCTCTTCCCAATAAGACCATAACCATGGAGCCGTACAAGGTACCAAACCTCAAAAATCATGACAAGAGAGAGAAAAAAATAACTCAAAAACCATGGCATGGGGTGGAACTGAAAAGACTCAACTACCCATAATAAAGGAGCTAATGAAAACAAATAAAACGTTTGGAAGGCACAAGACGAAGAGATCAATAAGCAAGCCAAAGGTGCTTGAGATTATTTATATGGCGCCTTTTTACAGCTTTCAAAGAGTTAGATAACCACCGAAATATCTTTACCAGCAAGAAAAACCGCCTGTGGTGGCACGCTGGTTTCATCAATACCACTTTCTTTTTTAAATTTGGAGCTGTTGTAGAGTAATATAATATTGCCATCCACCTTTCGATGCTTGACTTGAGCACTTATGGCGCTGTTTCCATATTTAATTCTTTCAGTGACATTGAATAATACATGATGGGGTTCACCCAAGGACGGAATCTTCGTTGTCCACCAACCAAGTAAAGTCACTCACTAGGAAATTTCAAGGAAATTGCACAATGTCTGTCGTGCTCTTAAGTATCTCGACTTGCTAGTACGAAAAATAAATGTCGAATAAAAGGCTTGAAGGGCGTGCCAAGAGGTGGCCAGTACAGTAATGCATCGCAGACACCGAACCTAACAGCTAGAACCAAACGGGTGGTTTGGTTCGGTTCTAGACGAGCGGTTAATAATTGGCGGTCTGATTCATGGTTGAACCTAACCATTACATACATGTATACATATATATATATATATATAAACACATACATGTATATACATATATAAAGTTTATATGCTTAAATACATGTAAATGTTGATAAGTTTATATATATATGAGATTTATAACCTCATTTACATATTAAATTTGAACAGTAGATCCAAACAATAAGATGACTATACTCAATGCTTAGTTAAATCCTAAACAAGTAGAACCTTGGTTCAAAATCAAACCAAACCAGAATCATCATTCGGTTCGATCCGATTCTGATGATGCCACAATTTGGTGCAGTTCACTAAATACTAGGAACCACGAATAATGATTTGGTTCAAAGTTGAAGCTAGAACCGAACCAAATGGAACCGTGAACACCCAACTTACAGTAACAGATAAGTAGAAGAGATATTCACGTGGAAGGGTACAGGGGAAACTCATATACAGAATGAGAAAATACGAGAGAAAAGGTTCATGACGGATACTATATATTAAATAGAAGAGATTCGAAATTGTGGTAATATAAGCCTACCAAATTAATGAATCGTACCATGAGATTATAGGAAAGAGGAAAGAAAAAAATGGTTAGAGAAATACCCAATACAAGAGTGAACAAATTTTAATTTATTCAGTGTGATTATAAAGTTATTTACATATTAAGAAACCAAATTGAACACTTCACGGTCAAGAAGAAGTGATAATAAGCATTCAATGATTAAAGAAGGCTTATGACATGATAAAAAAAATGTATATCTCAGGCACCTTGGAAAATATACGAGCATCTTTTAGATACATCAAACTTATAAAGAACATAGAACATGTATCGTGGACTGCTAACAATGGCAAGACTAACGTTGCTCTTCTGTGCAATAATTGTTTTTTACTGCTAAATTGACTGTAATATTATAGAACATTGGCAAGACTAACGGTGCTCTATGATACCAAGTATTTCGCTGTACATTGTCATATCGAAAAGAGGGAAACAACTAATTAAAGCAATAATGTGTAGTCATGCAAGAGAACATCATATCTTCAATTAGGTTATTAGAGAAGATTAATGTGGCACCGATAGAAAAAGAAGGCAAAGAAACATACTGAAATGGTTTGGACATTTGAAGACGCAGCGCAGTAGAGCTCCAATCACAATGTGAGGAATTATAACTAGAACAGTTTACAAGCAACAGATGAGAAATACTCGAAGAAATTAAAAGGAAATCATAAAACATGATCTACTTTTTCTTTAGTTAAATCCAATATAACACTAGATAGAGCACAACAACTCCTAAGAATTCATGTAACTGATCCCGTTTAGTATCAAATAAGGCTTTGTTAGAGCCGGTACTGCTAGAGAGAGATTGTGAGGAATTATAACTAGAACAGTTTACAAGCAACAGATGAGAAATACTCGAAGGAATTGAAAGGAAATCATAAAACATGATCTACCTTTTCTTTAGTTAAATCCAATATAACACTAGATAGAGTACAACGACTCCTAAGAATCCATGTAACTTATCCCATTTAATATCAAATAAGGCTTTGTTAGAGCCAGTACCGCTAGAGAGAGATTGTCGATGTCTTTGGATCTGATGCATCCCAACATTGTTGGTTTAATAAAATTTGCAGATACAAAACAAATAATAAACAAGTAAAATATATTGTGAAGTACCTTCAAGACGTGATAAATAGAACTTTTGCTTAGGCTTAATTTGCTGCGGTCGGATTCAACTTTTTAGATACAAGCAGCTCTTGGTGAATTTCCTTCATAACACATTGAATACTACATGGCTAATTTTACACAAACATAGCCAAGCCCTAGACTTGAATGATGTTAACAAAATAATAACAATGAACTTAGACTTATCTGGATATGATGAGACATTCATATGCTTCATGCATCTCACGGCTTGTTTCATTCCCAAGCAGTTGGTTGCACCTCATTTATTTATAGATGGTGAAGAGTCCCTTCTCAAGAGTTATCACACTTCATTAAGTGTGCTAATAGTTCTTTGTTACGTGAGCCACCTTCTTGATATGCATGTACATGTACACCTCAATATTTCTGCCATCACTAAGAGGAAAAATCTAAAAAAAATCAATATTTTGAAAATTCTCCAACAGGCTTGACTGTGGACCCTTTGATCTTGAAAATTTGAGGCATTCAGATTTTACTCTTAAAAGGAAAATTCTATGTTTTTCGTCTAACAAGTGAAATAAGTTTTTCTTTTCTTTAACTTTTCCTTTTTTTCCTTTTAAGTGTAAAGAGATAGGAGAAACAAGTCTTTGCAACCAGTTGAACCTTTCAAATCATAGAATATTCTAATACTCGTCTTTTGAACAGAGAGAGGCTGGGCGAAGGATAACAAGCGGACCTGAAGTATGCTCTCAATCGATGTCTATATGATTCAGCTCCTTTCCCATCTGAGCTTGCTGGTCTTGTCTCTCGCAGGGGAGAAGGTCTTGTCATCCTTGGTTCGATGAATCTTGCCTATTGTCCTTCATGTGTTGCCATTTACTGGTTTGAAAAGTGAGCCAAATTACTTGGAAGTTTGATGACTTTGCATCATGGTTAAGGTTTAAATTGTGTTGACGCTAAAAATTAAATGAAACCTGATAAGCCACTTCCCTTGAGTAACTTCCCTCTTCTTAATATGAGCATAGCAAAGGAACTTGAGGAGGCACTTTAAAATAGATAAGTAATAGTCCTAATGACTCATTAACAAATATAAAGAACCATCTTCTAAAAAATAAAAACAATTCCAAAAGTTAAAAAGTCAAAAGGTCGTCTAATTTTAAATTTGTAAGCCACCATTCCAAGAGTTGAAAAGTCAAAGTCATCTAAAAAAGTTACATTCATAATCAACTTGTCTACTTTCTTTTCTTTACTTTTTCTTTCTTAGTTATGATCATTAGTTGTATCCCTCCCATATACTTAATAAAAATCTCGCTTTCATTCTTCTTTTGCTCCTTTATGAGTTTGATCTTTTTGAATTCAGTCGCATAATCAAACTCACAACTGTTAACCTACTAGAAATCTACTGAGTCCTAAAATTCTCCAAAAATTCATTTCTAGGTGGATACTCTTCAGACATATGGAGAGCTTGCCTCACCTACTTTACTGAGAATCAAGAATTACCTAAATCTGAGTTCAAGAGACACAAAAAAAACAATTTAACCTTATTAGAGGTAACAAAGGTCTCCATTGACTAAGCATACCTTCATGGGGAAATGCTAAATTTAAGTAGACAATTTCGTTTAGAATATATTGATCTTTTATTCTTTGAAAAAGTCTATAAATCGTAGAAATTGGAGAGACTATTAGCCGGATCCTCATAAGATTGGAAATTTTACTTAAAAACCCATTCTGATTGAAATTGACCGGTTTTAGTTCTTTGAATAGCTCTTTGAGTCTTTTTCTTTACATACCAAGAATGACATCAATATGTATCAAGAGAGATAGAGCTAAAATATTGCATCCATATCAAGTTATCCATTGCCAACACAATCTATCATAGATGTATCAAGGGAGATAGACCTAAAATACCACAACCATACTGTCCGATGTTGACACAATCTTTGTTCCAAGGTGACCTGAACTTAGGAGATTCTCGAGCAAGTTTTTGACCTGAAACTCAACAAGAACTCAAGAAAGCTTAAGAAGATCCTTATAAAGCTATTAGTGAATCAATTGTGACCATTCCTCACTGGGATATGTAAGACAGATTTTTAGAGACCACAATTGTCTAAGCCTTGTCCAAACCCTCCTTAGCAGAGATCAACATCCTCTAGCATGCTCCACATCGCATTGACTCAAAACAACAGGAACATCATGCCTATCGAGGTTTTCGGTTCCAGAACATAACACATTGTCTGGAGAGTTATAAAACACATCGAACAATGAGAATAGCCAATAGGTAGCACTGCCATAGTTAATTTAAGCTTAGGTTTACTGTACCAATGTAATGTCTATATAATTTAAACTCTTATAAGTTTTCACCAACCAACTGGTTACTACGATTCAAATAAGGTGAGGATACCCAATCTAAATAGAAAATCAATGTAATATTCTCAATTTTGAGGGGTGCCATAGATACATAAAATGACCCCCAATGTCTCGTTATCTAACTTAGATCATAGTGGAATTGGCCGTGGACACAGGAGGTGAGAAATTGTTCTACCCGAACAATGTAAAATCTTGCCTTTTGGTTCGTAAGATTGTTTCTGCATTTGATCACTTCTTCGTTTCTAAGATATCATGCTACATAACTTGAATATTTTCTACATGAACAAATCTTTTTCTCGTCATAAGTCTTATTCTGTAAGGGAACTTTACAGTGATAATCGTCATTACAAGAGGACAAGCTATTGATAACAACATGAACGAATATGGAAGGTGACTGAACTTTCCTTGTCGATAGCATTCTTGCTACTTTTGTCGAGTTTCAAACTAGATTAATAAAGCTTACCACTTTGGTTCTGCGGAGCCATCAAGCATGATTCTGCTACCATCTCAGTGAGCTAGGGTGCTCTTCATCATCGCCATTAAGACTCAATTTTGTTGGCTTGGTTTAGAGAATCATTTTTTACTCGATCTCCTGTTCTAGTATACCTGACCTGCAGGCTGGAACCCATTATCATGTCAATTAGGGCCTGAGTATAGTGAGAATCATCTCGTGAGGGACTAATACAACTCGAGATAGCTTGAGATAGCATAAGAAGAGTTTATGTAACAAACACAGCCTTATCTGACAGTGAAGAGAATACATGTAACATATAATTCTTGTTCAATTCCTTTCAGCAAATAGTTTTCCTTTAGTGTCACGCTGCAGTAAAGAAGGCCCCTGAAGACAGTTATCAAATGGTTCCAATAAAATCTGACCCTTCAATGTGAGACCAAGCTAGCTTGCTTTACTGATGAACATGGATCTATTTTTTCTTAAACAAATGTTCTACCAAATCAAGTTTGACGACCTATATCATAAAATCTTACCAAAAGGCAAAAAGGCAAATGTGCATCAAAACAAGCCAATGAACATCTAGGCAGTGGACCAACAAAAATTTTCAAAGATGAGAAATCCAGTTGGAATGAAATTCAGGTGAAGCAATCTATATAAATCTCCAGGAAAATAAAAAGATTGGCAGCATTTGTTCTATTTTGTGAATTTTGGGTTAAGCGGCTGTCTCACCACCCCATGAATAGGTCCGGTCACTGTGTGTAGGCAAAAAAGGTCGATACAAAGAGTGTTATGGCTCCTTGTGCAGTTGCAAATTCAGATATTACAATTGATCCTCACCTTACCTAGCCTTTCCCCACACTAAGGCCGGTTAAAGGGTGTAACCATCAAGATTCTTAATGAAGATGTCATCACGATTCAATTCAAAATGATGAAGATATTGTAATAAAGGAACAATTAATATTTACTAACAACAACGATTAAGCCTTTTCCATATTAGATGGAGTTGGCTACATGGATTCTTTGTTTCCACAAAGCCCTATCATAATTTGTAGAATCCATGACAAATAAGTCCGACAAAGTTTTACGCCCGCTGTGAGAAGCCTAACGCAACCCTCCTTTATCCGAGCTTGGGACCAGCGATGCAAAGGTGATCCCTTACATGGACAGAGTTAACAATTAATATTTACTGACATGAATAAATCAATAGTTAAACAGCATTGAAGGTCTGAATAAAGGAGCAAGTTTCCCAACCTAGCAACTAACAGTTCTAACATACGATATACACTTATCCAACCATTTACATCCTTTTCTCCATCTCTTATGCTTCAATGTAATAGCTCACTTTGTCTCCTGAACTACACTGAGTAAACCATATTGTTCTTGAACTAAATAACTGCAACCAATATATAAATAAACTTGGAGCACACACACCACAGCACGGCACAGAAATCGCACATGCACACATAGAGGACATATTATAAATCCATGAATGGCTTAGGAGCAGCGCGAGCAGGAGAGCCCCTGCAAGGAAAACAGTTTTAATCAATGAGAAGACAGGTTGTCTGGTTCACCACCTACATTTCAACAAGGGTATCAGAAAGAAAAAGTTGTACCTAGAAGACAATTTTTAGACTGAAGACTTCCTTGCATATGCAAGCACCATGACCAAATCTTTGGCTGAGGAACCTGAGACAGCAGCTACTCTTTTTGCAGTAGACGCCTTTCGTCGCCATAAATCTACAACGTTGTACAATGCCAAGCTAGGGACAACTGGCTGCCCGCAACATGTCATTTCTACCTGCTCCAAAAAGTTTAGTGCACATCAATTAACCAACGATACTGCTTAGCCAGAGTAACAATGACATTAACACAGAAATCGCAATAATAAAATGAGGTATGTTCGGATTCAAGGGAATCAACGGTGATAGGAGTATGGAAATGGATAACTTAAAGCCAGATTAGTTTTGTTTCAAGAAGCACCATTTTTTATGCACATCTGAGGCAATTAGTTTCATGACCATAAATAGATAACAAATACAAGAGTCAGAGAGAAACAAGGTCTGTATTTGAATATAGATAGTATTAATATCTTACTCAACACCATAACTAGTACGTAACATATAGAACTATTTGCGTGGAAGTCGTGTTCCTCTCCACTCATTAATCAAGACACTTGAATACATTTTCGCATCAAGCAAGATCTAGAACTCCAGTCTACAAGTTGCATGAACCATAGTTTCCTTTCACGGTTTTAGTTAGGCGGCTTTTTGGACAGTCTGCATATGCTGTAACAGTAGGAACCAAGTCAGGTAAAGACAACAGCATCCTGAGAATTGTCAAAAATGACAAACTACCGCCATCACAGGACCACTTGGACCAAAAAAAAATGAAGCATGAGTAGTGGATGACAGGTATCATATTACCACATCAGTCACTGAACCAGTAACAATTTACCCAGCCTCTCAATAGTCAGTTGAAATGTCTAACACCATTAACCTAACAGACCTTAAAGTCTTAAACTTGTAAATTTGTCATCGATGTGCATGTAGAGGGTACATGGTTAGGACAGACGTGTTATCCTTTATGCAATGCATACACTCATGAAGGAAGCAAATCCTTGAATTATTACTTTATTTACTTACGTCTATCTTGCAAAACCATTTACCTACATGATATAATAACATATATATCTTATTTATTTATTCATATATATACCTGTATATTGCAAAATGATTTCCCTACATGGTATAATAAAGTAAATAAACTCCACCATGGCTGGTCTCAAGCCCAGATGAGAAAGGAGGGTTGCATTACGCTTTCGATAACTAGCATAAAACTTTGCAGTTTGCATTAAACTGTATGAGCAATTCTTTGAGACATTCCCTCTTAGCAACGAACTACCGAGCCTCAATACAGTGAAATTTAAGCAAGATCCTCTAATCTCTTATCCAAAATATAGTAAATAGATAGGTGTGGATAAAGAACCTAGTTACATTACATTGTCATCTGTAGTAAACAAATTACAAAAGGTCTCCACATTATTAGCATGAGCAGATGTGAACAGATGTGAGGATAAGAAAGTTACTATTAAATAACAAGATTAATGTTAGAACTTGGAATATTAGAACATTGACTCGCAAGCTAATGGAAGTGATGGACACTATGATTAAAAGAAAGATTCATGCATGTTAATAAGAAACAAAATGAGTTGAAGAAAAAGATAAGGAGATTAAACACAGGTTTTAAATTAATTTTAAATTATGACACTGAAAAAAGAAAAACACTTACAATGCAATTGTTGTCACTATAAATAAGGATTTAAAAGATAGTTTAGTAGATATACAACAACACAATGAGTTTGTGCTTATGTGCCTCAAGTAAGACTAGAAGAAAATATAAAGAATGATTTGTTTGGAAGGAGATCGAAATGGACATATGAATAAAGAGGCACGAGGAAATTATGGCTTTAGGAATTTAAATGAGGAAGGTAAGAAAATTTTAAATTTTGCTATGATACATGATCTCTTTATAATCAACACAATTTTCGGAAAATAATACAAACATTTATTACTTATATATAAAGCATGCTATAAGAACGTTAAGTAATTCTAGAAGAAGGCTTAACTACTCAATATTGATCTTGAGTAATGGGTTTATATGTAAGAAAATGGATAAAGTGGTAAAGAATATAAGGAGTTAATCAGACTAAATGGTGAAACCTTAAAAATGAGAATGAAGATATTTAAAGAGAATATTCTTTAAGAAGATTCTCTTATAAGAGACATGTAATGGTGCAAAAACATGTGTGAGGACTCATGAAGGAATGACATACTTCTTTGAAGTTAATATTGGGTTACATTAATGATCAACTTTAAGAGAGAACCAATTTGGATTCATGCTAGGCAGATCTACTGTTGAAGCGATTCACCTTTTGAGACGTCTTATGGAACATTTTAGAGCAAAAAAGAAAGACTTTCACGTGATATTTATTGATCTAGAAAAAGCTTATGATAGGGTACCGAGGGAGGTTCTTTGGAGAACTTTGGAAAAAAGAGGTATCCCATTAACATATATTAACCTTATAAGAGACATGTATGATGGTGCAAAAACATGTGTGAGGACTCATGAAGGAACGACAAACTTCTTTGAAGTTAATATTGGGTTACATCAAGGATCAACTTTAAGTCCATACTTATTTATAATGGTGATTGATGAGTTAGTTAACAAAACATATTCAAGATGAAGTACCTTGGTGTATGTTATTTGCAAATGACATTGCATTAGTGGAGGAGTCTAAGGAAAAAGTTAATAGAAAATTGGAACTATGGAGAGAAACATTAGAAAGCAAAGGCCTCCAACTTAGTAGAACAAAGACAAAATATATGGAATGTAAGTTTGGTCATTTGGTTACCTCAAAGGACATATAAATTAAAATTGGCACACATTGCATCCCCCCAAAAGGAAAGTTTTAAATACCTAGGGTCAATTTTTCAAAGTGATGGAAGAATTGATGGAGATGTTACGCATAGAATTAATGTTGGTTGGTTAAAATGGAGAAGAGCATTAGGTATTCTTTGTGATAAGAAGATACCATTAAAGTTAAAAGATAAATATTATAGAACAACAATTAGGCCTGCCATGTTTATGGTTCTGAGTGTTGGGCAGTTAATCATCAACATGTACAAAAGATGTCTGACATAAATGAAGATGTTGAGATGGATGAGTGGTCATACAAGAAAAGATCGTATACATAATGAGGTTATTAGAAACAAATTAGGAGTGACACCAATAGAGGATAAAGTGAGAGAATATCGTTTAAGATGGTTTGGACATATAGAAAGAATATCAAAAGAAGAACCTATAAGAGGGTATGAAAAACTAAATTTGGAAAGTATTAAAAGAGCTAGAGGACGACCACAAAAGTGTTGGAAAGAAACAATAAAGAATGATCTAGCTTATTGTAAGTTAACTGCTAACATGGCACACGATAGGGATCTGTGGAAACAAAGAATCCATGTAGCCAACCCCGTCTAGTATGAGAAAAGGCTTAGTTGTTGTTGTTGTTGTATTCTTTAAGAAGATGCTTAAAATTACGTAGGTACAACTTATGACATGTGAATAACATGATAATGCATATTAAAAAAGTGACAAAAGATGTGTTAGGTGAACTTAAGGGAGGAGTATCGAAACAAAAGGAGCATAATGATAGAACGGAACTTGGAAAAATAATACTAAAGCAAAGAGGGCATAATATAAAGTGCATTATTCTAAAAATATGAAACTTAGGAGAGTTATAAGAAAGCAAAGAAAGAAGTGAAAAGATTGTTAGTAAAGGAAAATCTAAAATATAATGATTTTTATAAAAAGTTTAACTTAAAAAAAGGTGAAAGAAATATTTTAAGATAGCTAAGAGTGAAAATAGGAAAATTATGGATATTATTTATGTGAGATGCATTAGAGATGAGGATGAGAAGATTAGGATGGCAACTGATGATATCAAAATCAGTGTTATCCGTATCACACTGTATCGTACGATACGGTGCTACAGTGTATCGCTATAACCAAAGTATTGCACTGTATCGCCTGTATTGTACGATACGCCCTGGGACCCTTATAAAGGGTCCCCGGCCGAATGAAACCCGCGATTTTTCGTGGGTTTCCTCTCTCCTTTTGGGTTCCTCAAGCTCCCTAAGAGCCGGTTTTCGCCTTCTTGGTGTTCAAAGCTCTAAAATCGTGCCCTACGGTGTCCGTGCAAGCCTCGAAACTCGGATTTAGGTATATTTTTAATGTTTTTTTCATTTTTTTCTTTTATATTTGTTGTTTTTTTGTGTTATTTCATTTTTTTTAATGACAAAATATAAAGTTATTAAGTGTGTGTATACGATTTTTATTGCATTCATGAAGTGGGAGACACTCTATTTGAGTGTTATTTGAAGATTGGGGATTTACGAAGTGCTTTTATTTTCAAGTTTTTGTTTGAATTAAAGTACTCCATTGAGATAGCAGGAAGGGGTGGTAAAGACTCCCATTATCGGTCTGATGATCCGGCATGACAGTGGGGTATACCAGTTGAGAGTTCTAGGTTAAAGATTAGATGCTTATTTTGTGAAAAGGTGGTTAGTGGTGGAATTTCAAGATTGAAACACCACCTAGCAGAAATCAGGAAAGAAGTTGCTCCATGCAAAGGCAGAGTTAGAAGTGTGCCAGAAGGTATTAAATGGCAATGCTTGCAGATGATTGAGAGCATATGGGAAAAGAGACAACAAAAGGATGATTTCCAGATGTGTGAAGAAGTTGATGATGCTACTGCCATTGGAGTTGGATTCACTGATAGTTTGCTTTCAGATGCTAAAACAAAGATTGGTAGTAGCAGTTCACGAGCACCTACTAGAGGAAAGAGGGTTGCAGCTGAAGACTTTGGAGGTGGCAGAAGAGAAAGTTTAGGAAGGAGTAGAGGAAGAGCTTCTTCTTCTAGCATACATTCGTTCTTTCCTCCTTCCACTACACCTGGTGCTCAACCAGGAATTCATGCTGCTATAGCTTCATAACAACTGCATGATCAAGAAGACCTTTCAGTGGGAAGATGGTTTTACGATGCATGCATTCCATTTAATGCAGCAAACAGTTTTCATTTTCAAGCAATGGTAGATGCAATTGCAAACATTGATCCAGGATATAATATGCCCTCTTATCAGAAGTTGAGAGGGAAGATATTAGATCAGACCATCATTGAAGTGCAACAATACGTTTCGACTTTGAGACAGCCGTAGAAGGAAACATGATGCACTATTATGGTAGATGGATGGATCGATAGGCGAGGAAAGACATTGCTAAACTTTCTTGTATATTGTCCTAAAGGACTCATATTTTTTAGATCTCTAGACATGTCAGAGGAGAGGCACACTGGAGAGATCATACGAGAAGAATTTGATAAGATTATACAGGAGGTTGGGCTAGAAAATGTAGTCCAATTGATTCCAGATAATGCAGCTAACTACATTGCTAAACTTTCTTGTATATTGTCCTAAAGGACTCATGTTTTTTAGATCTCTAGACATGTCAGAAGAGAGGCACACTGGAGAGATCCTACGAGAAGAATTTGATAAGATTATACAGGAGGTTGGGCTAGAAAATGTAGTCCAATTGATTACAGATAATGCAGCTAACTACAAAGCAGCTAGGAAGGAGTTAGCTGATATTTATGAGACTTTCTACTGGACACCATGTGTAGCCCATTGTTTAGATCTCATCCTCGAGGACATTCGTGAGATGGATGAAATAAAGGCAGCAACTTGCCAAGATTCATTTACAACCATGCATTTATTTCGCAACAAACTTTTTATCTGTACAGAGTATTGTGAGACAGAAGGTAACTTTGAATAGAATGTTCTCCTCAGATGAGTGACAACAATTTGCAGAGTTGCCTCAAAACAGAAGGAATAGAAAGTTGAATGAGATTGCAGAAACAGTTTTTAGGAGTTCATTTTGGAATGCATGTGTCAGATTATTGAAAATTACTTTTCATTTAGTGAAAGTTTTGAGATTGGCTGACAGCGAGGAGAAACAATCTATGGACCTTTATGAAGCCATGGACAGGGCAAAAGAAGCAATCAGAAATAACTTTAATAGAAAAAAGAAAGATTATATGCCCGTGTGGAAAATAATTGATAGTAGATGGAATAAACAATTGCATCAGCCTATTCATGCAGTAGCCTACTATCTAAACCCATCATTCAGGTACTCAGCAACCTTCAAAAGGGACGATGAGGTTAATCGAGGAATCATTAAATGTATCGACAGATTAGTCCCTGATGAGAGCATTGCAGATGCGATACATCGAGAGATGGAGATATATGATAATGCTCTTCACTTGATGGGTTTGCCTGTTGCAATTCGCAACCGCACTACGATGCGTCCAGGTAAATTGTTTATTTTCATATTTAAGTTTCATCTTATATTACTGTGGATTATGTCTATAATGTTTGTCTTTTTCTACAAATGTTTGGTGGAACAGGTTTGGAACTGATTGTCCAAACCTTAAAGATTTTGCAGTGAGAGTCTTAAGCCAAACCTGTAGTGCAACAGGTTGTGAAAGAAATTGGAGTGTTTTTGAACACATCCATATAAAGATGCGCAACAGGTTGGAACATAAAAGACTAAATGATTTAGTTTATATTCGTTGTAACATGCGCTTTCGTGAAAGGTAATGTTGTATTACTTTCAAATTTTCAATTCAATATTGTTTAACTTCAGTCTTCAATTGTTAATATTATTTACTAATTGTTTATCTTTGTTTGTCGTAGGTAATTAAAAAAGTAAATAGAGAAGAAAGTCTAGAAGATTGGGTTATGAAAGACGCTGAAGAAAATGCCCTCCTAACTGAAGAAGACGTTGCTTGGATTAATTTGGAAGGAGCGCAATAACAACATCAAGGAGATGAAGAATTTGATTTCCAAGAAGAAGGTGTCACTGATGATGATGATGAGGATCTGCAACAAGGAGAAGATGAAGATTATTTAGTTGATGATCCTGATTACAATTTGTAAAATGTAACTATGTCTGCAATCTGTATTTCATTTTTTGGATTCAAAATATGTAAATTTAGATGCAATTGTTTAATGTTGAATGCTCAATCTGTACTAAACTTACAATATATGAATTTAAAGCGATTACCTGATTTTTCCTGATTTTTTCCTGATTTTTTATATTTTTTTTGGATTTTTACTAATTTTATTGCTTTTTAATTATTTTTTGTATTATTTTAATATTAAAGTACGATACGATACGCCCGTATCGTGGAGCCCAGTGATACACGATACGATACGCGTCAGACAACACTGATCAAAATACATGAAAACTTATTTTCATAAGTTTTTCAATGAAAATATAGGTATTATTAGTATTAGTTCGAGAGAGCTAACCAACTCAAAAAGAGTATATTAACCGTAATTTATATCCACAAATTAAAAGAAATAAAATCAAAGAGGATCTTAAACATATAAAGGTTGGTAAATTTATAGGACCAAAAAATATTCTTGTAGAAATATAGAAAATCCTAGGAGAGATAGATATTACCCGACTTATAAGATTATTTAATAAAATATGGAGAAACTAAAAATCGGTTGAGGAATGGAGAAAGAGTATAGTCATAACTATATAAAAGAACAATGGAGAAATTTGAAATTATGAGAATTATAAGAGTATCAAGTTAATGAGTCATACTATGAAATTATGGAAAAGAATTATTAACAAAAGGTTAAAACAAATACCATGTTAGGAACATTTTAGAGCAAAAATGAAAAATCTAGAAAAGAAAGGTATCCCATTGATTAGAGGGTGCTTAGAGATATTCTTCAAACAACCTTAAAAAAACTTATGATATGGTACTAAAAAGATATTCTTCAAAGAACCTTAAACAAAGAGGTATCATATTAACGTATATCAATCTTATAAAAGATGTTTAAGTTAATATTGGATTAAATTGATGGTTAACTTTAAGGTTGAATTTATTTATCTTGATTAAGAACGAGTTAACAAAGCATATTCAAGAAGAAGTACCTTGGTATATGTTATTCGTGAATGACATTGTGTTAGTGGATGAGTCTAAGGAAAAAGTTAACAAGAAACTGAAAATACTAAGAGAAAAATTAAGAAATAAAGGCTTTCGACTTAGTAGAACAAAGACAATATGGTACCAAAGTTTGATAATTTGGTTACTACATATGACATGGAAATTAAGGTTGGTACATATTATATCTCTCAAAAGTTAAGTTTCAAATACTTAGAGTTAGTTTTTCAAAGTAATGGAAAAATTGTTGATGTCACATAAAATTAATGCAAGTTGATTAAATGGAGAGGTGCAAGTGCATCAGGCATTTTATGTGACAAGAAGATACCACTAAAGTTAAAAGATAAACATTATAGAGTAGCAATTAGGCCTTCTATGTTATATAGTGCCAAGTGTTGGGCATTTAATCATCATGTGCAAAATATCTCCACGATAGAAATGAAGATATTTAAATGGATGTGTCGTCAAAAAATGAAAGACCATATTTGATGAAGTTACTAGAACAAATCTCGAGTGGTGCCAATAGATGATAAAATAATAGAAAATCATTTAAGATGGTTTGTACACATGGAAAGGTGACCAAAGGAAGATCTAGTTAGAAGCTAAGTCACACAGACACTTCTAAGGAATGGAGTGTCGACCCCGACACTGGTGCGACACCGACACCGACACTGACACCATGTCGGTGCGGCATGTCTAAAAAAAAAATTGCAAAAAAAAAATTGCAATTTTTTTTTTATAACTCACGGATAAATGGGTCTGGATAATGAAGATTGATTTGTGTATTATGATGAAATTAGTAGTTTTTTACCATTTATATGTTTTGCTTTAATATAAAGTTGTGTACTTACTATTATAGCTTTATACAATATAAAGTTGTTTGAATGATTTTGGGTGCGAACAATTGGACTCCATACTGTATGCCTTTGGACAGAATAATCTCTGTCACCAAACACATTTAAAGACAAGGAACATTGCCAGATCAATAGAACACAAGAGTATGACATCACTAGTGGATCCTAGCATAAATACTAGTATATGTTATATCCTACAAAAGATCTTGAAACTCTTTGAATCCATAACTTGGATATTTTGCAGCTTACTGTAAGTTTCAGATCATTATGAGGGAACTTGCTAATTGATACCTACGTGCACCCAAAATTAGCAAATACTAGTTGTATTATGATTGATTTATGTAGCTTGAATATTATATATAATATATAATATTATATACCCTAGCTATGTCGCCGCACCCAAAATTTTTGAAATTTGCCATATCCCGCACCTGCACCCGCACCCGCACCCATGTGACATAGGTTAGAAGGTGTGAGAAACTAGATGATAAAAATATTAAAAGAGGAAGAGGAAGACCAAAAATTGTAAAGAATGATCTAGCTTTTGTTAACTGTTAGTATGACATAGGGTCACGAGCTGTGAAAACAAAGAGTCCATATCATCTTTTACGAGAAAAGGCTTAGTTGTTGTTTGTTGTATAATAAAATATATAGCTTTATCCGAATTGAACAAAATATTACATTAGTACGAGGATCAATAGTTAGAAAGCCTAGTTGGTAATTATATCCCCTAGTTGATGGAGGCAAAAGAAGAAAACCCCCATGAGGCAGTCTTTCTCTCTCTCTCAAACACAGAAACATCTACTTTTGGGGGACAAAAGCATAATGGCCATTGAACCAGTCTTCCGCCACCATCAGATCACTCTGAGCTTAAGCGCCATCAACTTGGCTAGTTGGCATGACCCACATGATTTGTGATAGGCTTTTCTCAGCATACGGCCTAGGTGTGTCTCGGATAAGCCAACTTCAACTGAAAAAGCTCAATGTAGTGACAACAAAACCCAGATTAAAGTTGCTTCTCTTTAGGTCTAACAGGACAACAAGGTTGAGAAAGTACTAGAAAAGAGTAAGCACAAGTTTCTTGACCAGGTACTTCTTTATGACATTAGCTGAAGAGTAGAAACCTCACCTCAGACTCACTCTCAAGATCAAGTTTCTTGACCAGGTACTTCTTTATGAATGATACTGGAATATTGCCATCTCTGCCATAGAAACCCAAGAACAAAAAGTTCATTATTATAGATTTCAAAAGAAAAAGAAAATTTTCATGGCATAATCTAAAAACTAAAACATGCAACTATCAGTAAAGAAGATGCAATTAATCAGTTGCGACTGTCAAAGAAACAACTTACTAGCACTATCCATCAATAAACAGTTCAAAACAAAGTAGCTGCAAGTCTAATGCATGTGGGAGGTTTCTTGTTTCTACATGCTTCCCTCATGTTTCTGTCATGCTTCTTGTTGTTTTTTACTTCATCTTCTTTCTTTCCACACTTTATTTTATGGAATGAATTTCATATTCTTTTCATGTATCACTCATTTAAGATAAAAAAAACTCTGCCCATGTAAGGGATCACCCTTGCATGGCCGGTCCCAAGCCCGGATAAAGGAGGAGGGTTGCGTTAGGCTTTCGACAGCCAGCATAAACTTTATCGGACTTATTTATCATAGATTCTACAAATTATGATAGGGCCTTGTGGAAACAAAGAATCCATGTAGCCGACCCCATCTATAATGGGAAAAGGCTTAGTTGTTGTTGTTGTATTCTCATTAAGATAAAAAGAGCATTAAATATATTTTCTGTAATTTAGAAAAGCAACTTAGAAAAGCAACATAGTAATGCCATCACTTAGAAGTTCAAACTAGTTATCCTATGTATCAAATGTTGTCATTGTCATTGTAAAACCCAAACCACACTAAGTGGATTCAGCAATCTGAATTCTTAGTTGCATTCTGATGTATCTTGTATGATACCTGCATCTAAAACAGCAAGATCATATTCTATGGATTCCTTCAAAACACTTTTTGATCCTTCCTCAGTCTCATTTCAGGTGGACAATGACACAGCTTCACACTAGAGCTTAATTTGGTCAATCCTTCAGATCTCCAAACCATACAAACGTTGTCACCTATATATAGGCAACATATAAAGTTATACACAACAATTCAACTAAAACCTAGAATATTTTTCAAAAGCCTATGTTAAAATAACAGTTATCTCAATATACCATGATAAGTTTCAATCGACAATCAAATGTTTTACCAAGATTTGGTTTTCCTTTGAAGATTTTATTAGATAGCCTTTATTTTTGTGGATTTAGTCTACAATTAAAGCATAAAAAAGGGAAACAGAGCTAGTGTTGTCATTTTCCATAATAACTTAAATGATTGTTTCACTGATAACGGATTAACTTAGTTTTTTTGTTCTTTGTTCTTATTTTCAATACAATCAAGAAGTTGGGAGAAACTATCGATACATAACCCGTGTACAGTTGATATGTAAAATGATAAAGAAGCAATAACTTAATGTGACTATGGTCCAACCCCCAATTACTCACATTTTATTTTCTACTGGCATCAAACTGATTTTTTCTCTAACAGTCTTGGTATAGAATTGATCTTTCTTTTTTGTGGCCAATCATCCACCTCAATATCTCTATATATCATTGGCAATCTTACTGCTGATTTGTATCATTTACATTTATACCACATCTTGTCACAGAAAACACATGGGGTACCTCTCTATTTTATCCAATCAACACTGATTATCAGTGACATCTCCAACAATCTTGGAACCATCTTTATTCCTTATAAATAAGGACAGATTTGCAGCTGGCAGCGCTCTTTGACTCCCATGTCACTTGTATGAGTTCTACTGCTGAGTGCATGGGTGTGTGTTAGGCTTCAGCCTCCTATTGTAACAAAAAAAAAAGCAACAGATTCATTGCAAAGCACAAAGAAAATGCTTCATCCCAAACCACCAAGAAGATGCAACAATTACTTCAAGAGATACAGCTACAAGAGTCTACAAACTCTACCATATCCGTAACATTTCCCAAACCACTGCCACTATACATACCAAAAGGACGAAAGCTCAAACCAATTTTGCAGTAGAATGTCCAAAGGTTTCTCAGCCTCCTCGAAGACTCTTCTATATTTTCTCCAAACTAACCAAAAAAAGGTAGCAAAAGACCTATGCAATTTTTTATGATATGTACAGAAGTACCAACACGTCAAAAGCTCCTCCTCTATATTCCTACTTAATACCCGATGAAAGCTGATAATAAGAAAAGCTGCTCGCAAGAAATAACTCACCCATCACAAAACAACAATAAGTGATCCACCATCTCTGACTTTCTCTTACACAATGGGCATCTATCCCCTAAAGCCAAACCCCTGTTGATGATCACACAAACACAGATCCAACTCCAAGCCACTTCGAGGAACCCCTTACTTCTAAATGAGCTACCGTGGCACCACATTTCTCCCTTCATTCTCCTCTCATCTCCTACAATATTGATAAAAACTTTGAACCTTAAAGCTTCTGCCTGCAGCTCCACACATCTCAAGGTATCCTTACTCTCCCATCTACCTTGGATGCAGACAAGGTCTCCGAAAGCAAGCCAAAGAAGTCAAGTTCCCAATCTTCAGCATGCGTCACAAAAGGATCATTCCATGATTGTGATGTTTTAGATTTGAATCAGGTTTGAATCAAAACCAGATCCACCAATATCTGTCAACCTTTTTGCTCCAGAAAGTCGGAAAACGGCAATCCATATTTTGCTTCAGAAAGTTGCAAAGTGGTGTTTTGCTTCAGAACGTCGGGAATCGGCGTTTCGTTTCAGAACGTCGAGAATTGGTGTTTCACTTCAGAATTTCTGCAAACCAGAATCTCCACTGACGAACACCATAACTCTCCTGCAACAACAGGTTAGAGCGCAACTTACTTCAAGGCACAC
The DNA here is from genome assembly GCA_036023115.1 of Brasenia schreberi. Lineage (NCBI taxonomy): Eukaryota > Viridiplantae > Streptophyta > Magnoliopsida > Nymphaeales > Cabombaceae > Brasenia > Brasenia schreberi. The sequence goes on along the minus strand of JAYKKT010000081.1, from coordinate 15,325,255 downwards.
TATAGCACTGTCCTGTAGCCTTTTCCATCACCCCCCGGGTACTAACATTTTGGATACAAAGGACTCCAATGATCACCTGTAAGATATAGCGTAGAATCCTTGACTCTCCCTGCACAAGAGTAGTCAAGTCCTTGGCAATATCGGCACACCAAGATTTCTAAGTGTTGTACTTTCTTTTCCGCTCTTAAAGGAGAAAGTAGTAAAAGGTTTTGAAGAAGCAGATATTGTAAAGGAAAACTGGAAGAAGAGACGGAGAATTTTCAATGGGTTCTGATTTTGTTATATATCCATATTGGTGAAGGATGCCAATTTATAATGGATTTATACTGAACTTTGTCAGCCAAGATATGTAGCTATTCAGCCACATAATTAGTCTTAAATGTTATTTGAAGCTGCCAATAGACATCTTTTTTTAGTTTTCTAAATGGCATTATGAAAAGCCATAACGTTTTGTAACTCATGGCTAATTCATTCAAGAGCAACTTAAATGCTCTTTGTCAACAATTACTATGCCAGCTTAGGCATTCCATGATCATCAGGAAATGAGTTATTTCGAAAATATCTCCACAGAATTGAGTAAATAACAACTCCTAGTTAGCAAACATCTAGACAAAAGGTTCACAACCGTCATAATACCCAGATACCCATGAATCAGTTAGTAACAGTTCAAAGAAACTAAGTAAACTAACAGGATGGATTATTATTGGATAGAATATCATCATAACTTGGGAATCATGTAAGACGATCTCCCAATTAGCAAAGATCTAGCTAAAAGGTTCAACCTTCTAGACACTCCATAAATTAGTTAAAATGAAGAGAGAGACAGACAGGCAGGCAGGCAGACTGCCAAACACAGAGGCAGAGAGAGCATGTCACAAGAAAAGAAAGGCACTTTCTGGCAAAGAGGCCAAAAATCAACTGAACTCACTTTATCCTTAGGTCAGAGAAACAGAGAAAGAGAGACGGAGAGAGCATGTCACAAGAAAATGAAGGCACTTTCTAGCAAAGATGCAGAAAATTGACTAACTCACTTTATCCTTAGGTAACAAGTAGAAATTTGTGGCAGAGCTTCATCAGTTTTCCTGTATCAAATTGATCAAGCGTCAAGGAAGAAAGAACAAGCGCAAAAATTTTGCAATATGATAACAATAACATTTTTTCTTCAATGGTTCCTATAGAGAAGCTAGGGAGCTTCCTGAATATTTCTTTCTATTAGGATCACTTCTAAGTTATTAGAGAACTTCCTTACTGGTTATCAGATGCCACAAGGGAGACCCAAACAGAACAATTTCTTTGACGTTTTAAATGAGCAGGACTAAGCAAGTATTGACTTGGGATGCCTGTCTCCTTTGATCTCTTCCGACTAATCCCATGAAGTCTTCTAGCTTTACCTATTCCAGAACTTACAGTACTGCCCGTAGTATCATCTTGCAGCTTTATTTTACGTATATGTTCCTTCAATTTGGGTTGGTGAATACTACTACAAGTATCAATATTATTGGGTTGTTCAGTCTTCACGGTAGAAGACTGAAATCTTGACTTAAAAGCCTTTGGCCTCGTTGCAGCTTCAAATAGACAGTTTAATGGTTTCCAAAGGCCAGCTTTGTCAAGAGGTGCAAGTTCGTTCTCTTTGTTGCCATTAGAATTGTCATTTGATGGCTCCCCGCTAGATATGTTCTGCCAAAACGTTCAAGATTAAGAAGTTAGAAGATGACTGTGAAAAATAATAAACACAGAACCAAAAAGTATTTTCACTTTGGTTGATTACAAAAAGTAGCCGTAAGTAATCTTTCCCCAAAAAATCAGCAATAAGAGAAAGTTGCTTGATTGAGAAATCAACAACAACATGATAGGGCACTGAATTGAAGGGCATGGCACAATGAAAAGAAACGTGTGAGGCCCTGCTTGAGGCAAAATATTTATCCATGGGTTTATGAATTACATCAAACTGTTCAAACAAGTTTTCTACTGCTAAAGTGTTCGGGAAATGCTTATTGTAAAAGATTATTCAGAAAATAAATGTGTACATTCTATTGGCAAAAAGAAGTGCTCGTGAATCGGTACCATCACAGGGTTCAGATTGACATTTTTGCAACTCATGAACACCAAGGTAAGAAGGGGAAAGTCACAACTTTCCTGGAAAAAACTGAATCCTTGCTATCTAACCACATTTTGTTGAATACTTTTTCCCATCAACATGCAGAAACTTTCTTTGAAACCTAATAAGAGGAAAACAATATACTGCATTTTGTGTTGCACAAACAGGCTATATGTTCAGAAAACAATGAATATTAGAGAATTAAAAAAGTTAAGAGAGATGGAACTCATGTAACATTTCACATTGTTTAAATATCCAATATAACTAGGCATTGAGAAACACATTACTGCATGTGAAATCTGTGAATAACTTGGCCATCAATGGAAATATATCATAATTCATCACTGCTTACCTGTGCTTTAGCGACCTCATCAAGGGTCCCACGAGAAATTGAGCTATCATGATGGCCTTCTGCATCCATTGTTTTTCCTTTCACAAGCAACACAGAATGTTTATCTTTTTTCAAATTTGATCTTTTGGAAGCACCAATTACTAGTTCTTTAGAAACCAATTTGTTTAAGTGAATCCATGAGAATGTGAACAATTCTTCTAGTGCCATAACTATGAATCATTTTCTTTACTCATAAAGCATTTAGCATCAAGCTTCGAGGGACATATCATCAAGGCTAATCATATATATATTATCGAATTTTCGACTAACAAACTTAACATGCTTATAATCTTTACTCTCAATTATGTAACAATACTAGAGTCAAATATTACTCTATTTACCTTATCACATAGTTGACTAATGCTAAGCAAGTTATATTTGAGTCCTTTTCAACAAGCAAAACATTATCAATAGATGAAAAGTGCTTCTTATAAACTTTACTAACTCCTAAGGATCTTTCCTTTTGTTGTTGTCACACCATAGCGTCACATGACCACTCTTCTTGGGGATAAGAAAGGAAAACTTGGAGCCATCATCTGGCCATGTGCTTGGAGCCATCATCTAGCCATGTGTTTATCAAAGAACTACTCATCAGAAGATTACCAACTTAATTTTTAGTATTCAAGCACAATTACAACACACATTCAAATTTTTTAACTCTCGGTACCCAAATTATCTTCGTCCTCAGGTGTTAGAGTTAGGCAAGACGTGCCCTTAGAACCCAAACCTTTTTAGTTCCAATCTATAATTAATGTTCTTTCTAATGATGCACCATGCCCTTTCCTCCTATAACGAAAGCATTTGATAAAAAGTGGGATCTACTTGAATCATTTGGTGGAAACAAAGAAATTTTTGTAAGATTTTTTTGCGGATTATCGGGATTATACTCTAAACTGGCTTTTTGGAAAACATATTTTTATTTCCCTAACTACACATTCAAGTTGTCTCTTCCAAAGGTAAATTTTGTAAAAGTGTTGTTTAAATCTTCAATTTCTTTTTCAAATACTTCAGTAATTTACGAGCAAGGTAAAAGTGGTACGGATTGTGGTGCTATCACGTGCTAGGAGCAAGTCATGCACAATTAGTTAGCATCAATAAGTCCTACTGCTTCATTTTCATTTTCTTAAGCTTGCCTAATATTAATCTCTTTGTTTAAAATAAAAACTTTGTTTACTAATAAGGAGATTATAGTTTAATAGAAGATAAAATCATTTTTGTGAGCCTCATAGATTCATCATGCAATTCTTGAAAAGCATCTTGTAATTCATTATGCGTATGTGTGACCTGAATCATTGGGTTAGAGGATGCTACCTTGGTGTCACTATCTTCATTTTCTTCTTCCTCGAGCCATGCATGGCAAAGATGAGCTTCTTCATTCTCTCGAGTTATCCGACAGAACTCATGTCAGCAGTCCTCCCATGCTATATATGTTCTCCTTCCTTTCTTTCTTTTCTTTTGGACCGTCTTTTTCTCAAACTTCTCCGTCTTTCTTATGATACATTTAGACACTCCATCTTTCTGTACAGTGCCCTGGTTTTCCACATTCATAACATTTTGGAGATAAGCCGAGGATCCTTTTCTCCTTTGTGGTAGGCTTTCTTTTGAAGGAAGGGTGGCTTTCTTTGGAATCCTTCTTCTTTAAGAATCTTCCAAACTTCCTCACAAGGAGTACTAAGATTCTCCTCACTTAGCTTAAGATTTTCTGCATTTTCTTCACCATCTTCATCATCATATTCAATTGTAGAAGAGGTGGATTTGAGTGCAATCTCCTTTTTCTTCTTATCATGATGCTCTTCATTTTGATTGGAGCCTATTTAGCTCCAACTTATGTTCTTGAAGCTTCCCAAATAAGTGCGGCTAAGAAGGCCATGGTTGATAGATTCCTTGATTCCCGCAATAGTCGTCACCTTTGGTTGCTAATTCCTACCAAACATTTCTCAAGATTTTGAGCATAAGATCTTCATTAGGAAAAGTCTTTCTATAACACCGGATCGGCCATTCAGATTGAAGTTGAAGAAAGGTTCTCTACCATAAATTAACACTAGTCTTTTTCTACCTAAGCTTTGTCCTCACTCACACTCATCCTAGGAAACTTCCCAAGAGGTCACCCATCCCACAATTGCTCCGTGTCGCTAAGCACGCTTAACCATGGAGTTCTTATGTTCTACGCTCCCAAAAAAAAGCTACAACTTGCTCGATACTTTCGGTTACGCCAAATCAATTCCTTTAAGTCATCTTCAACTACGTAATTCCATACCGCATTCCATATCTCACAGCCTCGGAATCTCCTCATTCTGATGCGTATTCAGCCTCATTCATGAGACCCTTCGCCTAGAAGCCTACTCGTAGGCCGCTTCCTTATCCGTGCTTCATTGCACCGGCGATCACTCTCCTGTGACACTCAATCAACTGCCAGGCAGTAATCCCCGGGACGTTACACTTTCCTAATGAAGCAAGATGATTAATGAGTATGCCAGCAATCTTCACAGACTTCTTGAATACTCTCTCCTAGTTCATTCTAAACAATCTCATATCCAAAGTAGCGAGAGTGTTTATTCTCCTGATCTTTTTACCTCACTTCAGGCCCTTTATGAGTTACTTGTAGGTATCCCACATTTCTTGTGTAAGGCCTTACAATTTGACACCCTAAAGAATTCATCATATCCTGGGTTGGACGTGTGGTAATGATATTCTTGGTTCTCAAGTAAGTCATTGACAACCATCTTTTGTCCTCATACCTGGCCATTCATTTCTCGGTGTATTCGGTTCTTACACCATTTATAGTAGGTGCGTGAATAAAGCACCATATTTTATACTAGGTGTACGGAACAAAGCACCATTTTCAACGCTTCTCCCACATCTAAATCAATAGCTTCAATAAAAATATTTATTATTTCTTTTTCAATATGCATAACCATCCCCATTGAAAAATGGAGGTCTATTTATAGAAGAACTTTTTATTAGAAAAATCATTTGAAGTCATTTCTTCACTTGAAGTTCCTCGCTTGCTCTTTACACAAGAGTCTAGCTCTTTACACAATAGCCTAACTTCCTTCGATACTCACTTGTTACCAAGTGGCCTCAATACTCAAGAGAGGCATGAATCGAGTATATGATAACCGTCGAGATTACCAAATTTAAATCCAATTTATAACCGATTTAATAAAAATTACCAGAAAGCATAAGGTAACACCGAGTCGAGCCCGTAGATCGCTCTAATTACGAAGTTAGATTAAGAGGTTAATAAAACATGGGGGAAATAGTTTTGCAAGATTGAATAAACAAAGAGCAATTAAAATGAGTAAACAAACAAAATTAAGAAAAACAACCAATCCAAGAGAATTAATCTCAATCTTGATTTTAATCCATCCTTGATCTTTATAAATCCATTCAACTATCAAACCAAATCCTTGGTCTTAAATCACATCAAGACGCCTCTCACTGATTCATATGGATTCCTTCTACTTAGGGAAACGCATTCTAGGAATCTTTTTCAATTAATTATAGGTTAGACAAATTAAGCATCCATCCAAAAACCCAAATTAACTTAAAAACTAAGATCCAACCAAGCTAAATATTTCACTCAAACACCTTTTAATGCATTATTTAATTCCTCTGATTTATCTCTTGGCACATGATAATTATGCAATTAACATATGCAAATCCCAATCAAATTAAGCATTAAATCAGAATTTAAACAAGAGAAGAAGAGAAAGAGAAACTTAAGTAACGCAGATTCACTGTAGGAAAAACATTTTAGTATAGTTAATATTCAGCGACTTGGTACCTGTTTTTTTCATTCGTAAGCAACGTGCTACTTTTTGTGGGTGAAATTTTAGTTAATGCAATAACTAGGGATGTTGACTGGGAAGAGATCCTCGGCTCTTTACGGAGACTCATTCCGAATGAGACGATGAATTTCGATAGTAGAAACAGAAAGCGAAAATGGAAAGATTCGAAAACCCGTGACAGAAATCAAGGTGAGCACGGGATTACAAGTCCCCTCCCTGCGAATGCGGTTCCGACCTCTTCTCTCATTGGTTTTAGTAAGTTAGGCATATATAAAAATAAAACAAACTGTGACCATAAATAAAAAAATATCATCTCTATTTTGAATTCATGATTGTTATTTTGCGCATTCATTCGTAATAGAATATTCGAATTTGAATGCACTGTGCATAAATTAACATTTCAGATTTAAAAGTAAGTTCCACCAATATGTTTTTGAGTGTTTATCTTTCTTCCGATAAGTTCCTACGGGAATCCATGGAAAAAACGAGAACAGGAACAAGGCACTTCTTAAAACTCGTGGTGGGAATGGGACGGAGACAGGAACGAGAACTTTGATTTCCGGCGCCCTAGCTTGCCGATGAATACCCTTAGCAATAACGTGGTGTAGACATTTTTTTGGTCAACATAGATTTCCGTTTTAAGATAATATATTGTTAATAAAAAAAGAAAAAACAAACTGAGGTTGGTGCATTTGTATGTGAATGTGGTGGATCTCTTTGTGTGTCGGGTGTATACGAGAGAGAGAGAGAGAGAGCTTAAAGAAATGCACACCTTATTAGGAACGGACCCGTTGGATCTTATGTGCATACTGCCAAAGGCGTTGTACCTTTGCCTTACATGGTGGGACTAAGCTGATTCAAACTCATATCTACCTTGGCTTGTTACTTGTCCTGGTAAATATATCTGGTGTCGTGGCAAGAGCATGCTAAGATTATAAATTTTGTTATTAATATACCTGGTAGGAGTTTAACCTTTAAAAAGAAGACGAAGAATAGATTAAGATGGAACCTGGGCGAACCAATAACTACCTCTTGGGGAAGAGAGCGAGCAAACCATAATCCGAGTTCGCGTTAGGTGATTGCGTGTTTCAAGTCGTGTTCATGTTGTGTCATTTCTTATTCGTGTGAAAAATAGGTCATCCCATAGACGATGATACATGAACCACGATGAAAGTCTTAGCCAGTCTGCTGAGTTTGTGCACATAGCATTATTTGGTGGATTTTGTGAATGCACACGCTAGGGGTCACGGTTCCATGTTTTGGGTCATCTCATTCCATGTTTATATAAAAAACAGGTCAACCCAAATAGAATCCGATCTTTTTGTCACTTTCAGTGAAGATGGAGACGTTTCGGATAATGTTTATTTCCGACTTTTATGTTTCAGGTAGCGCTTGTGCTAAACAAAAAGGTCAACCTCAACGTTACTCGGTTTTTTTATGTGGCTTGAGGTGACACAAACTCAAACTTTCCCTGTCGTGTTTATCCCAGGCTTTCATTCCGAGTCAGAAACTGCCACCCATAAGCACGATAGTGTTGTTTCGATCCAGGATTCATGGTGAATCGTTAGATGTCATCTTCGCCAAAAGGGTAGGTAGGGATTAAAACGCGGCAGGTGGCGAACCGGTATCCCAATACCCAGACCTCAAATATATGCCTCACGCCCGCCTTATTACCCATAAGTCGGATATGGGGTTGGGTCTTTTCTTCCCAAACCTCATTTCTAACCTCAAGAATATTTTTCAATCGGAAAATATCTTTAGTTAGAATACAATCATTCATAAATTTAATTCAAATTATTAGAACTTTTTAACACTTGATAATTGAAATAATAATCTAACCTCAAAACCTTTCTTTACTAAGGCAGGGACCGAGACCAAATTGCACCTTATGGATGGCACAATTAATACATCAGTCAATACAATTGGTTTGCCTTGTACAAATATTCTGAATGACCCAATACCCAAAACATCTAAGAAAGTATTATTTCTCATGTAGACTTTATGTTCATCGGGTTTGTATTTCTTTAGATCAATTGCCCCTTCCTTGGTCTTTGAGATGTGTCGTGTAGCTCCCGAGTCTATCCACCAACCTGTCACCGGGTGGTCCAGGTAAAAATATTCTAAAATCACGCAGATTATATCCTATTTTTTTGACTGTCCGTGCTGCGGGTTGTTTTCTCCACCTTTCTTGTTGCAGTAGTCTTTCTTTAAGTGTCTCAGCTTTCCACAATTGAAGCACTTTACTCAAGAAATAGTGTTCTGCTATTTCTTAAAATTTTGACCGCCCTTCTTATTGTTCTTACCAAACTTTTTGTTTGGTTTAATTTTCTTTTGATTGGTTTTGAATCTAGTATCTCATCCTAGGCTACTAGCAATTTTTCTTTCTTGTTTTTGTTCATGTGTTTCTGCTCTATTACTAGTTTCAGGAGTAATTCAAAAAAGTTAATCTCTGACCCTAATTTTAGGATAATAGTGATCATGTTTCATGACGGGGGTAGACTGTTTAATATGGTTGATATCTGCATCGGTTCTAGGATGACTGACTTTGCTACGGTTAAGTCCCTAGCCATTAGTAACATGTGGTTCACATGTTCTACTACATTGTCTCATTCTCTCATTTTGAAGGAGTTATACTTTTATAGTAGCAACTTCACATGCAATTTGGCAGTTGTATCATACTTAGCAGTTATTGAATCAAACAACTCTTTTGCGATATCGTGTTATTCGAAGACCCTGATTAAGTCATCCTCCATGTAAATTAACATTACTGTCCTGGCTATGGTATCATCTTTTAGAAATGTTTTGTACATCTCTACTTGTTGCTCAGTTGTGTTTGGAGGTGGCGGACGCACAGTTTCCTTCAGCACATACTCAAAACCTTCGAGTGTTAGAGCTAGTAGGATTCACCTCTTCTATGTTTGGAAGTTAAGACCGTTTAATTTCTTAGTTTTTACCAACTCAAACACATATATTCTAGAGTTCATTTTATGTATTTGGCAATTTTAATAATTAGACGGTCTAAAAAAGAAATAATCATAAAGCAACAACCACACATAGCAAGGAGCATGTTAAAACAATGCATAATATAATAAAAATAGTCTAAAATCATTTCTTAAACTACTTGGGACAAACTTGTAATTTTCTCAAAAGTTTTTGCCTTTTGAATTTTCCAAATAATACCAGGGGTAAAACAGTAATTTTAACTATCTACCCACTTTTGAAATTTTGAAAAAAGCCTAAGGATAGACTTATAAAATTACTCTTTGGTATTTCTATAAAATTCATAACTGATCAGGGCTAAAACTATAATTTTAACCTCCAACCCGAATCTTTAATTTTTCAAAAAGTATAGGAGCAAACCTGTCTTTTGACTAAATGATATAACTCTAATAGTTTAAATCGAAAAGGGCATTAATGTAAAAAATAACCTTTGTATATCGTAATTTTCACAAACCGTCATAAGGTAAAACGAACTTTTTGCAAAGTAAGGGCAAAACAATCTTTTTACATGAAAATATCTGGATATATCCGTAATTTTACTTAGTGACAGTTTAGTAATAATTGAAAACCGGCCGGGGCAGAACGAACTTTTCAGTCCGCTGTCCAAGGCAGTTTCCTGGAAACCGCCAGCGATTTTTCAAAACCATGGGCGGTTTCGAAAAACTACTGGTTTCGACCGTAGTTTTTCTGAAACCGCCTGGTGATTTTCGTCCTATAAAAAAACCAGGAGGAGAGAGAATGGGAGAGAGAGATTGAGTGAGAGTGAGAGAGACATAGCGGTGCTCCGCTCCTTGGCCCTCTATTGTGACCTCCTGTGGCTGCCTTTTACGACTTGTTTCCAATTGTTTAGACTTCGGCCATTCAGGCCTTTGTCGGCCTTTGCGGCTTGTTTTTGACTGATTTCTGGGCTCCAACCGTGAAGGCTGGCCTTTGACAGCCTTCACGACTTGTTTTTAACCGATTTTCGGGCTTCGGCCGTTCAAGCCTTTGCCGACGGATTTCTTGCTTAGCATGCCGGCTTTTCGGATATGTTCTCTCCCTCCTTTTTCTTTTTACTTCTTCTTCCCCTTTCCCCTTTTTGTTTTTAGAGTAGTAAGGGTATCTCTTTGTATTTTTTTTTGTAGTATCAATAACCTGAGCTCTGATACTAGTGATGAACTCTATGCTTCTTTCTTTTGTCCGTTAAGTGTTCTCGGTTTCCAGCTATCTCTGTCCTCGGTAGATCTACAGTGGAAAAGATTTAGGATGGAGTTTGAGGTTTCCTCACAACGGTTTTCCCAAGGATACATTGTATACTTTGTGTTTTCTTGTTTTTCAATGTATCTGTATATAATTGTTTTTCATGTTTTTTCACTCGTATATGCACTACTCTTATAGAACAGTGTCTGCTCCTTGTATCCTAGATTTCACGCTGGGTTTTCCTCTTCAAAACAGTATATTCGGATTGTTACCGGAAAATCCGATAACGGTCTGACAGTTACAATCTTGACCTTATCCGTAACTCCTCTCTAGTTAATGGTTTGGATGGCCAGTCCAGCCGTTATCCGATTGAGTTGCCGAGAATGACCATTGTAATATGTAACACCCTGAAGGACCTGCTTACCTCTTTTTATAAAATTCTTCTGTTAAGGGCTTTTGTTTGATCTGTCCTCTAGATTGGATCTTCGAAACATCTCTTTTTAGTCTCTCTTTGATATGTTCTCTAGGTTGTGGTTCTGCAAAATGTCTTTCTTTGTTTAGTTCTTTCTGATTTCTTCCTTTTATCTTTTACACCTCTTTGTAGGATGATATATCTTTGTTGATTTATGAATCTTGTTGGTCTTAGAATTCTCTTTCTTTTTTCTGTAAGATCTTAGCTAGATTTGGTATGGTTTGTTGGACTCGCTTTTCTTCTTTTCTTCTTCCAGGTCATATTTCTTCTGGAAGGTCATGCTATTAAGGTGATCATGCAACTGTTGATGTTTTGTCCTTTGTAAGTGATGGCTTGGTCCTGGTCCTTTGAAAACCTGAGGTTATGCATGTACGGTTGTTAGAGTGCAGTTATCCTTGGTCCTGGTCCTTTATATGCATGAGGGCATGCATGTACGGTTGTTGGAGTGCAGTCATCCTTCCTGGTCCAGCAAGCATGAGGGCATGAGTGTACGGTTGCTGGAGTGTAGTTGTCCTTATCCTTTGTAAAACAAGAGGGCTCCTTGTTTATTTGTATCATCCAAACAAATCAGCTATAAAATACAGCTATAAAATATGTATCAAGATCCAATAAATTTTAAGGATAATGCCTTTTTACAAGGTCTCTTAGTTGGGGCATCATTTTCTAAAAGGATAAGAACCTCTTGATGTAGAACAAAATCACCCATTCCAAATTTTTATGAATGAATGTACTTGGCATAGTGCTTAGTGACTATACTCTAACCTAGATGGGCAACAACACCTTTGGGCTATACACCAACTCAAAAGGTGTCTTATATAAAGTGCATTGAGGAGTATTTGTATCATGTTTTATCTAAATTAATCGTTTTTTTTATAATGTCAGTAGGGGTTTTGTTAGTTGCTTCTACTTATTCGTTCTTCTCGAATAGTAAGGCGAGAAGTGTTGGGTAATGACAATAGAATGATACATTTTAGCAACACACTAATTCTTGAAATGAGTTATTGTGATGCTTTTTTAGAAACATTGAAGTGACATGATGCACTTTTTAATGAAAGAAGTTACATGTTGACTTAGAACTATAGACAATGATAATTTGTTAAAGTTGTGACAATTAAAATGAACTTGTAATCATTAGATGCATGGAGAATATGAGGTCAATCACATCAAATACCCACATGGAAAAGGATTAAGAGCTAACCATTAAATACAATTCAAATATAGGTGCATGGATGGCATGATCATGAATTGAAAATCGTGATAATACCTAACATGTAAATGACAATCATGATTTAGTGTGGAACAATAATAGCTCACTTTAAGGATATTCTTTGCCATTATTTGGGTGCCAACATGATTGTCACAATCTCCATTGTGACACTTGCATAACTACTTCGACCTTGGCTCGATAACACATCAGAGTATGACATTAGAAAACCTATTTTTGTAACATACTTGTAGAAAGTCTTATCTCTCAAAAGAAGACTTTGATGTCATGAAATCAGGGTAGACCATCACTTGCAAGCTCAATACTATAAATAGGAAATTCTCTGGAAGGAGTTGTCATCTCTTCCTAGGTGTATGAAAGAGTAATAGTCAAACTGCTATACCAAGCTTTGTGCAACATGGTGATAAAGAACTAAACGATCATGTTTTACCTATCAAATTTTGATAAACACATCAACAAACTCTAGACTTAAGAGGGTCTTTAGGCCTTGTATGAGGGCTTCATACTCAATAACATTATTATTATAATCAAAATCGAGTCGAAAGGACATGAGGATCTCATATTCTTTGGGAAAACTAAAACAACCTCAATGTCTTCTCGGAGTTGGGTCATAGAATCATTGAAATGCATTTTTCAAGTAAGATTGACATCTTCATTTGAAAGTATATGATGCTTCCAAACTTCGATTGTTGAGAGTATATGGTTGTCACAAACAACATTAGGTACTAGAACCTCATCGTTTAGGGATAAACTCATTAAACGGTCGGCAATAGCTTGCTCCTTAATAGATTTCTCAAATTGGTATCTAAGGTCATTCTATGAAGAGTAATTGTCACTTACCTAGCCTACCAATGAGGGTAGACTTTTCAAAAAGGTGCCTAATGGCGTATAAGCTCAAGATAACTCGAACCTCATAAGATAGCGTATAGTGACACAACTTCTGAGTTACCCATACTAATGTCAAACACATTATAACTTCAACTTTTGTATCACGTGAGTACTGTGAAGGAGGGCTCTTAAGATTGATTCATGAACATATAGGTAGAGGAGGACGAGTCATCCAAACATAAGGGCCGAAGGATAGGAAGACCAACATGTACTCCCTTAGTCAATTGGAGGATCTCTATAACTTACAATAAACCTTTAAATGGCATGTAGTTACTTCATTTGAACGATTCATATTTTATGGTTATGTTAGAGATAAACCTTTAAATGGCTTCTAAGCAACCTTGAAGGCTCCAAAATTGCAATATGTTGGAGGATGACAACATATCAATGATGACTCGAATCTTAGAGGAGTTCACCTGTATGTTCTTTTGACTAACTATAAAACCTAAGGGTTTTCTTGATTCAACACAAAAGACACAATTTAGGGGGTTAACTTTAGGTTGTATTGACGTAAATGGTTAAACACCTGAGACAATGACTCTATGTGGAAGGTTCTTTCTCTAAATTTCACTAAAATGACATTCATATAGACTTTGATGAGCTTATAGATTTGATTATAAAAAATATCATCATATATCGCTGATATATGATATATCACATTTAGTATTCTTGAGTTCAAAGGACATTACTATATAATAATAGGTCCTCCAAAGAGTAATAAACACGTCTTATACTAGTGCTTCAGATGCAACTTGATCTAATTGTATTTAGAGTAACTATTTATATAGGAGAATATTTCACAGTTTGTCGTACTATCAATGATTAAGTCAATGTTTGGAAAGAGAAAATCATCCTTAGGTGTGACCTTTAGATTTTTAAAGTCAATGCATACTCTAACCTTTTCATTGAACTTTTTAACTATTATGATCTTGGATAATCAATAACCCTGACTTTAAGCATCTCTTCGAGACTCTCTTTAACTTAGAGTTCAACCTCAAGGTGGATCTTTTAAAGTTTTTGCCTAATTGATTTGATTATAGGGTCTAAGATTAGATGATGTTCAATAACTTCTTGGTTCAACGCAAGCATGTATGAATATATATATGGAAATATGTTCTTGTCTTTTTGTACGAACTTAGTGAATGCCTCTTTTCTCATTTTCAATTAGGCAAGCACCTATCTTTACGGTCTTGGGGTTAGGCTGAGATTTGAGCTCGAGGTTAAATTCAATGAAGTCTCATCTTACTATGTTAGACAATTTCTCTTGATGTTTAAAGTTTCAGCCAAACTCAGGGAGAACAACGATCTCACCGTTATCCTCTTCAGACTCAAGCATTGTATCATTACTGTCAGGGTTCTCTAATGCTAAGAGAAGGATGCAAGATGATGTTCAAAGTTGAAAAGAGTTGTGTGTGGTATGACAAAGTGATGTGATATACACGTGACATGCATATTTAGATGTAGTGATGGTTTGAAAGTTTCAAATGAAATTGTTGAAAGTTTGTTTTTGTATTTTTCATATCTTCTATTTTTTTGACTTTTTAAAGTTTTTATTTTTCTAGTGGAAGTACCAATATGATGAGGTTCTACTTTAAAGTGAGGAATCAAATGAGAAATTCTAGGTTTCATAGGCATGGAAGGACCCTAAGTGGGTACCAAGGCCTTGAAATTGGGAGTACCTAATGGAGAGGAGCATCCTCCAAGCTTCTTGAAGCGAGTGAAGATTTTCTATTCAAAACAAGACTAGAGGGATAAGTCATCAATATGTTATTTCAGGCAGAAGACCTTAGGCCTAGATCTACTTAAGAGGAGAGTAGAATCTATAGGTGGCTCACCAAAATCTAGAGATTGAAACAATTAGAGCAGATGGGCTACACTTTTGGGGATGAGATATCGAGAAGGGGAGGTCAAAACTGAGACCCTATGCCCTGATGAAATAGATCACACTGTCTTCTCCAATGACTATGACAATTTGGTTGTGTTAAGGAATATTTGTGTGTTGATGGTAAGTGGATGTTACGAACTTTAGGTCATGAATCCAAAAGTGACCTATGAGAAAGTTATATTAGGAATCTAGGTCCATAACAGAGAACAAGGCTTTTTGGACAATAAGGCTTATCCGGACTAGGAGGACGATGATACTCTCAATCATAGAAGTGTAGCCATTATATTGGATATTCATGAGAGTGAGCTTTTCTTTGAGTATCCCTAGACATGATCGGCTTGGAATTGGCTAGACGGTTTGACTCGAAATCGAACAAACCCACTGATCGGATGAAACCATAATTGAAACCAAGTATGACCCAATTTGGCTATGGTATGTATATATGAAAATTTGGGTCGAAATCATATCTAGAACCATTGTTGAAACCAATGTTGTGATTTTTGTTCTAATCGTCAGGTATGTTTCAGATCTGAACCGTCGGTTCAAATCCATAACCTGAAATTTATTGGTTCTAGGTTCTGTTTCGATCCCAGAACCAATATATTTAAAAAAAGAGTGCTAAGTGATGCTTTCACCAAAGATGTAGTGGTTAAGCAGAAGCTTAAGTCAGATGATTGAGAGGATCGATCAGAGTAAGTAAAGGAAATTTGAGAGTAAATAAGAAAATAATGAGATTGTATTGATAGCAAATAAAGGTGCGTGAATGTAACATTTTTATAACTCAGGTGCGGGATTATTACTGAGCGCAAAAGCAAAAGGGGTGCCTTCCTGCCTAAGACAATGCCCCATCCCTATATAGTAGAAGTTGTCAAAGTATTACCACGTAGCGGCCTGGTTACACAACCATAGTATAGTTCGCGGTCAAAGGGTTACATTCTTCCCCACTTAAGTTCTTGATGACCTCGGTAAGTTTAGCGGTGATGCTCTTGTAACTCTTGAAGCTCTTGGTGTACTGTTTGCTTCCTAACCCACTGTACCTTTATCTTATGTAGCTCGTGTTATTCTCTAGGGTGAAAATACCCATAGTAACTATGACCTGCATATTCCATATCCACATGATAAGCCTTAGGTTTGCTAGTATGGAAGGTAGTTTGCAATCTGTAATGGATGGGTTTAGTCGGAACACACGATTCCCTACCCTTAAAATGACTGGTTGAGTATCATCCAATATTCATCCAACAGTACCACTATGAAGTTGGTTACCCCACGCCAACTCCCCACTTGAGTTGCAACGGCAATTACCTCCCTCAAGATGGGTTTGGACTCTGAATTCACATCCTTCATATTGCTAATACTTCCCACTACCCTTAGGCCCAAACGTTTAGCTTCTTGTGGGCACATAAAATTGTGAGTTGCACTAATATCAACCATTCCTATGGTATTCTTGCCATTGATAATAATCGATATGTATATGAGAGTCTTATCTACAGGCTTGCGTAACGTTTATCCTCATGTATGGCATTCAACCGTCTCATTTCACCAATGCTCATAGTCTCTTCTCTCGAGTCACCATTCGAATTGTCCGTCCTTTGCACGGCGTTAGCGACGAGTGAAAAGTCCTCTTTTTTGTATTCGTACTCATTTGAGAAATGTTGACCACCATAATACCAGCACTCTCGCCTGAAGGATCTCTTGACCTTATCCTTCTTCACATGGTCTTTATTGTTTCCTTGTTCTCTTGGTGTGGAAGACTCGACTAGGGTATCATTTGAAGTGTTATGCCAATTTCCATTCGTTCCATCATTCTGTCTTTCAGTGTCATGCTTATCTTTCTTCAAATGAGTTGACCCACGATTGTTAACTAGATGTTACGCTTCCATGGGTTGATCCTATTTAGCTCTTGCTCAAACCATGACTGTAACCCGTTAAAGAACTTAAATAAACGATCTTTCGGGCTCATTGTTTGGATGCTCAACATAAGGGTGTGGTAATCCTTAATGTAATCTTCTAACGATCCATTATACCTCAAGCCATCAAGCTTCTTTTTTGCAGCTATCTCCGTGTTACTCGAAAGAAAATGTTCTCGTAGAGCATGCTTGAATAGATCGCAAGTGTGGGTGTGAGATAGTCTTGCCTTAGCATCCTCTTGCATGTGATGCCACCACACCATGACATCATCTTATAGAAACATGGTCATCACCGTTAGTTTCTTCTCTTTATCGTGAAGGTGACCAGCCTTGAGGTATAGGTCTATCTGGTAAAGGAAGTTTGTCAGTACCTATGCATCGCGGTCACTAGCAAAGGCCTTCAGTTCTCAAACTTTGATGCAACATGGTCGCTTTACTCCCCCACCATATCCATGCATGTTTGTCAACTTGCACTTGATATCATCCAATCGAGATAGCATCTTCAACTTAGTTGTGTAGAAGCACTCTTCTTAAGTCTCTACAGTTAGGTTTTGACATCCGTCTCAATGTTTTGGATGTGATGCTTGAAGCGCTGTATGCGGTCACTCGTAACATCATAGGTATACTCTTAAGCATTCGTACGTCGTTCCACATTTTTCATAACGATACTCATCTTACCCGTCAATTGATCGAAGCTTTTCGTAGCACATACTATTGCAACATCTAAGTGGGCTATCAGCTTATCAATCTTAATAAGCCTAGCATCAACATTAGATAAGATTCCTGATGCAGTCTTAAGGTTAGCCACTGGTACAACCTTCGACTTCCCCTCTTTGACGAATGGGTCGCCAGACATCTTAGTGTCAGTAGCTATGACGTCAACGTGGGCAGTCATTGACGAACATGAGTTACCTTTACTCTATGAATATGGAGGGGTGTGTCTCGTACCTATTCGCCAATACTTCGAGTCGAACTGGCTCTGATGCCAAAGTTGTCACGTCCTGGTATTAGATTCACCTAATGACTTGGAACTCGCGACTGACGTTAGGATGCACACAACCTAGCAAGCCTTTTGCGAAGGATGTAGTGGTTCAACGGAAGCTTAAGTCTGATGATTGAGAGGATTAATCGGAGTAAACAAGAAAAAATGAGAGTAAATAAGAAAAAAATGCAATTGTATTGATAGTAGATAAAGGTGCATGACCCGCGATATGCTTATAACTCATATGCGAGACTCTTACTGAGCACAAAAGCTAAGGGGTGCTTTCATGTCTAAGGCAATGTCCCGTCCCTATGTACTAGAAGTTGCTAGGGTGTTCTCACGAAGGAGCCAAGTTATTGTAGTATAGTTCGTGATCGAACGGTCACGTACAACCCCACGCATACATATATATATATATATATATATATATATATATATATATATATAGAGAGAGAGAGAGAGAGAGAGAGAGAGAGAGAGAGAGAGTCCCTCTAATAAATCCACAAAAAGGAAGAGCGTGTGTGTTCTATATGAGAGAGAGTTTCTTCTAGTGAACACAGAGAGAAAATTGAAAGAGACGAGAGACGGACGACCATGTGTTCTTTTTTGTTATTTTCATTTATAGGTGACAAACAACTGAGAGAGAGGGAAGGACTCAAGAAGGAGAGATGGTGGTGGTGAGCGAGGAGGCGTTGCTAGTGGTCCGAACGATGCAGCCCGACAGTCGGCATCCACCAAAGCTAGCCTCTGCCATCAACATGCTTCACTACCTCATTGCCACACTCTCGTCCTCTTCTTCTTCTTTTTTTGTTGGTTGCCAATGGGAGGGAGTTGCTGAGGGAGAAGAGGACAAGGGTGTGGCGATGAAGCAGTAAAGCATGTCAGTGGCGGAGACTACAGGGGATGAGGGCGACAAAGTGGCGGCTCAAGTGGGGCCTACAACGGAGAGAGAGAGATGAGTCTCTCTATGAAATGCATAGAGAGAGAAAGAGAGATAACATCTATGAAAGAGAGGGAGGATGTGTGTTCTGTGAGGGAGAGTGTTTCTTCTACTGAACATAGAGAGGAAATTGAGAGAGACAAGAGACAAACAACTCTCGAAGCCTTCAACAAGAGAGAGAGAAGGAACTTCTTCTCTATATTTTCATTTGTAGGTGACAAATGACATGGAGAGGAGGACTGGATATAGTGGGTTTACCGATGATCTGAAGGCATTTGCGAAGCCGACTGAAGCTATCTGGTTGTTGGAGTTTGATGTTGTGTCTATTCTCCGTCCAGTTTCTCAGGTACACCTATAATGAAAATTATGTGTGTCGTTTGAGGTTTGCTCACAACGACCTTTCCTAGAGAGACTTTTTATACTTTTTTGTATATATCTCTCATTTTCTGTGTATGTACTGCTCTTATTTATAGAGCAGTGCCTGTTCCATGTCTTCCAGTTTTCTAACTGGGTTTCTCTCATCCAGAGCATCCACATCCGGACTGTAAACGTGTTTTTTGATAACGGTCTGGTGGTTACCTGGCCCTATCTGTAACTCCCGACACAGTAACGGTTTGGATGGTCAGTCCAGCCGTTACCATGTTGAGTTGCCGAGAATGACCACTTTTTAACATCTCTCACTTTGCCATTCGAGCTAAGTGTACTGATATACTAGTTTTCCTCCCACTTTTGCAAGGTTTACCTAGTAATGTCAATTCCATGATTGTTGTTGCAATCACTACCCGTTGTGTGTTTATTTCCCTACACAACAATCAAACATACCTCAAACCCATGTTTGTAACATGTTTTGAGAAAAGTTCTTCTGTTATCCTTTTTGTCAAGGGTCTGCCAACATATCATTTATTGACATGTATGAGATGGATATTTCCTTTCTCATAACCATATCATGAATATAGTGGTATTTAACCATTATATGCTTGCTTTTTGAGCAATCAGCTCCACTCTTAATAAGAGTAATTGCTGCATTGTTATTATAGTAAATGTCAACTGGCTCGTTAGTTATTTCCAACTTGAAATCACGTATGAAGTGACTCATCCAGACAACACTCATTGCAGTCATATAATAAGCTACATACTCAACTTTCTATGCATGCAATGTTACACAACCCTGTTTCTTACATGCCCAAGAAACAACACCACCTCCAAATAAGAATATTTGTCCCGAGGTTGATTTGCTGTCATCCTTGCTCCCAACAAAGTCAACATCTGAGTATCCTATCACTTTCAGTTCATCTGCCTGAAAACATAGTTTTAAGTCTTTTGTTCATTTCAGATATCTTAAAATCCTTTTCATAGCTACCCAGTGCTGCCAACAAGGATTACTTTGATATCTACTTACAAGACCAACAACAAAGCTGATATAATGTCTTGTACACAACATAGCATACATCAAGCTACCAACAGCTTGTGTATAAGGAACATTACGTTTATCGTCTCCTTCACTAGGACAATCAACCTTACTTAATTTGACCTCTTTTGCAATAGGCGTATCAATAGACTTGCATTTACCCATTTTTAACTTCTTGAGGATATAGTCAATATATCTCTCCTAACTCATGTATAAGATTCTAGATTCTCTATCTCGAGAAATCTTTATTCCTAGGATATAGGATGCTTTCTCATATCCTTCATTTCGATCTTAGAGTTCAACCATGACTTGGTTTTGACAATCATCTCGTTGTCATTTCTAGTCAATAATATGTCATCTATATATAATGACAAGATGACAAAGTTGCTCTCACTGTTCGAGACATATATACAGTGATCAAGTTTATTAGCCACAAACCCAAGTTCTATAATAGCATTTTGAAAAGTCAAATACCATTGGCGAGGTGACTGTTTTAGGTCATATAGGAATTTTTTCAACCTATATACTTTATCTTCTTTGCCTTCAACCACAAATCCTTCAAGCTGCTGCATGTATATGATTTCTTCTAAATCTCCATTTAAAATTACTGTCTTTACATCTAACTGATGTAAATCTAAATCATATTATGTAGATATTAGTAGGACTATATGTGTGGATGAGAATTTCGCAACTGGGAAATATGTCTCAACATAATTTATCCCCTCTTTTTGTGAAAACACTTTGCAACAAACCTTGCTTTATACTTGTCAATTGTACCATCGACCTTATATTTCTTTTTCAGAACCCATTTACAGCCTATGACTTTCCTTCCTTTTAGCAAATCATCCAATTTCCAGACTTGATTTTTCTTAATGGATTCAATTTCCTCATCCATGACTTTCTCCCAGTCTGTTGCTTTTGATGAGTTCATAGCTTGTTGATAAGTCAACTTATCAATCAACTCATCTAAGTCTATTGAATTATACACTTCTTCCACAAGATAAGTGTGATAATCCTTTAAGTAGGACGGAGTGACTCTTGGCCTTTTATATCTACTTAAGGTTTTGGTAGTTTTAGAAAGATCTTCAATATGCTCAAAAGATGATTGGTCTAAATCTATCAGATCATCAACACATTCATCATTGTTTTCAAGATGTCATTCTTAGTATCTTATAAGAATTCAACATCTCTGCTTTTAATTAGTCCATGGTCCTTATAATAAAATCGATATCCTTTTAAACCTTTTGGATATCCAATGAATATACATCTTAAGGATCTACTATCTAGCTTATCTCTACACTGATTAATGATCTTTACATGTGCAACATATCCCCTCCTCTTGAGATGACTTAGGTTGAGTTTTCTTCCAAACAACATCTTATATAGTGTAGTGAATATAGCTTTACATGATACTCTATTGAGTATGTAAACCACTATACTTACTACTTCTCCCCAAAATACCTTTGGTAGAGAGGCATCGATCAACATGGACCTTGTCATATTCAGCAAGGTTCTGTTATATCTCTCAGCTACACCATTTTGTTGAGGTATTTTGGGCATTATATTTTGCTTTACAATACCAAAGTCTTTACAGAATTGAAGAAATTTTGCAAAGGTATATTTACCACCTCTATCTAATCATGAGACTTTGATTGAATGCCCTAAGTGGTTTTCCACTTCATGTTTATATTCTTTAAAAGCATTCAGTGCCTTATATTTATGTGCCAAAAGATATAAATTCATATATCTAGAGTAATCATCGATAAAGGTTAGAAAATAAACATTTCCACGATGTGACCTTACTCTAAATAGTCCACATAAATCTGTATGAATGACCTCCAACAGGGTTGTTGCCCTTGTTGAATCTTTAGAAAAAACTTTCCTTGTCATTTTTTCTTGTATACAAGCTTCACACTTGTTGAAAGTATTTTCCTCAAATCTAGGCAATAAGTCAAAGTTGAATAATTTTCTCAAGCATACAGGCATTCCAACCTACCCGCAACATCAACAGAAAATGCACACTCAATATAAGCATAATAAGTACCAATTTCATTATCACATAGTTTAAACAGACCATGCTCTACATCAAATTCCCTAGAAAATAATATTCTTCCATGTTTTCCCACAGTCACCTTGTCAGGAATAAACTTGACCTCAAAACCTTTTTTACTAAGGTAGGGACCAAAACCAGATTATACCTTATAGATGACATAATTAATACATTAGTTAATACAATTAGTTTACCTTGTACATAGATTGTAAATGACCCAGTACCCAAAACATCCAAAAAAGTGTAGTTACCCATGTACACTCGATGTTCGCCTAGTTTGAATTCCTTTAGATCCATTGCCCCTTCCTTAGTCTTTAAGATGTGTCTGGTAGCTCCAAAGTCTATCTACCAAACTTTCACCGGGAGGTCCATGTATAAATATTATGATATTATACAGATTATATCCTACTTCTCTAACAGTCTGCGTTGTGGGTTGTTTCCTCCACCTTTCTTGTTGTGGAATATCTGTTTTAGTATCCTATCTTTCTATAGTTGAAATACTTGACCCGAGAAGCGATTTCCTGCGATTTCTTAAAATTTTGACTGCTCTTCATGTTATTCTTGCCAAACTTCTTGTTTGGTTTACTTTTCTTTTGGTTAGGTTTGGAGCTAGACCCTATCTCATCTTTTACCACTAGCAAATTTTTTTCTTGTTTTTGTTCATATGTTCTTGCTCTATTGCTAGTTTCAGGAGCAATTCCTAAAGGTTAATTTTTGACCCTAATCTGAGGGCTGTGGTGACCATGTTCCATAATGGGGGTAAACTGTTTAGGATTGTTGATATTTTCATCGGTTCTAGGATGACTGATTTTGTCATGGCTAAGTTCATAGCCATTACTAACATGTGATTTACATATTCTACTATATTATCTCTTTCTCTCATTTTGAAGGAGTTTACTTTTGTATTAGCAACTGCATATGTAATTTGACAGTTGTGTCATACTTAGCTATATTTGAATCAAACAGCTCTTTCACGGTCTCGTATTCTTTGAAGACCCTAATCAAGTCATCCTCCATGTAAGTCAACATGATTGTCCTTGCTATTGTGTCATCTTTTAGAAATGTTTTATACATTTCTATTTGTTGCTCAGTTGTGTCTGGTGGTGGCAGACGTATGTTTTTCTTTAATATATACTCAACACTCTCAAGTGTTAGAGTAAGTAGGATTCTTCTCTTCCATGTTTAGAAGTTCAAACCATTCAATTTTTCAGTTTTTGCCAATTCAGACACACATATTCTTGAACTCATTTTTATGTATTTGACAACTATAATAATTAGATGGTCTATAAAAGAAACAAACAATAAGCAACAAACACACATAGCAGAGACCTTATTAGAATGATGCACAATATCATAAAAACAAGCTAAAAACAACTTATAAGCAACTTGGGGTAAATTTACAATTTTCTCAAAAATTTCTACCTTTAACATTTTTCAAAAATAATACCAGGGTAAAACTATAATTTTAACTATCTACTTTTGAAATTTTCTGAAAAGCCTGAGGACAGACTTATAAAATTATTCTTTAGTATTTCTGTAAAATTCATAACTGATTGGGGTTAAATATGTAATTTTACCCTAAACTCGAATCAATAATTTTCTCAAAAGTATAGGGACAAAACTATCCTTTTACATAATGACAGAAAAGTAATAATTTAAACCAAGAAGGGCAATAACGTAAAACAATAGCCTAGTATTTTATAATTTTCACAAACCATCAGAGGGTAAAAATGACTTTTTGCTGAATAAGGGCAAAACAATATTTTATCAAGGAGCAATTTTGTAATATCAGAAAACCGATCGAGACAGAACGACTTTTCAATCCGCTGCCTGAGGCAGTTGGGGCGGTTTTGGAAAATTGTTGGTTTCAACCCATGATTTTCGAGTTTGTTTAAACGAAGAGAGAGAGAGAGAGAGAGAGAGAGAGAGAGAGAGAGTAACGTGATCTGGAAAGAGGGAGAGAGAGTAACGTGATCTGGAAAGAGGGAGAGAGAGAGGGGGGCCTGCGGCCCTATGTGGCGGCCGTCACCGACCGACGTCTTGCTATTTTTTTTCCTAGCCTACGATCGTCGACTTGTTTTCTGCCGTGTATGGCGGCCGACGACCTGTTTTTCCTTGGCCTTTCGGCTTTTTGTCGTCTACAGCTTTGGTCTGGTCTTTCGATTGATTATCGTCTACGGCTTTTGTTTGGCTTTCCGGCCGACTACTGTCTGCAGCTTTTGTTTGGCTTTGCTGTCGATTGCCGTTTGCAGCTTTTGTTTGGCTTTCCGGCCGACCGTCGTCTGCAGATTTTGTCTAGCCTTTCGGTCGACTATTGTCTGCGACTTTTGTCTAGCCTTTTAGCCGACTGTCGTCTGCGACTTGCTGCCTTTTGGTCGACTACCTTCAGCCTCTCCTTCTCTCACTCGTTCCTCCTTTTTTTAACCTTGTTCTTTTTTATTTAAACAATAAAGCATACTTGAATGTTTTTTTTTGCAGGGTCAACAATGAGGCCCTGATACCAGTGAAGGTGTTTGCGAAGCCGGCTGAAGTTGTCTGGTTGTCGGAGTCTGATGTTGTGTCTGTTCTCCATCCGGTTTCTCAAGTACGCCTACAGCGGAAATTGTGTGTGTGTCGTTTGAAGTTTCCTCACAACCCCTTTCCCAAAAAGACTCTTTGTATTTTTTCTATGTATATCTCTCATTTTCTGCTGGGTTAACCTCATCCGGATAATCCACATTTGGATTGTTATTGTGTTTTTCGGTAACGGTCCGACGATGACCTAGCCCTATATGTAACTCCTGACACGGTAATGGTTTGGATGGCTAATCCTGCCATTACCATGCTGAGTTACCGACAATGGCCACTCTGTAACATGATCTACTTTTTTTTTGTAAGAATAAGTTAACTCTTGCACGAGGGACTTCTTACTTGCAGGGTTACTTTTTTAAGGCTTTCATTGATGATCCTTGGAGGACTTCTTTACCGCTTTTTATAGAGTTCTTCCACTGAGGGATATGTTGCATGGATACGGGTACGGTATTGGTACCCAGTATGGGTACGAGTACAGGGTACGCAACTTTTTGGAAAACTAAGGTACGGGTACGATACTATTAAAAAATATATAAAAAATTACATATATATATATATATACACACACACACAATTATATAGAGCATTCTATATTTTAAAGGCATTCTAGTGTTTGAGAATAATTTTATTCTAACTATGAGAATGTCATTTATACTCTTCTTCAAAGTAAAGACAATTAAACAACAAACACATACCACTATAGTCGACTAGTCGTCGATTTTCTGCACAATATTTTGAGATCCAATATGTGTAGCATAAAAGGTGATCCCCATCATTGCAGTGCTTACTATAAGAGAATCAAGAGTCCCTGAAGAAGCATCATTTCAAGAATAACATAAATAAGAATAATGAAGTTACAACAACATATAAGCAAGACCAACATATGCAAAAAGAAGTAATCAAGAAATAGAGACCTTTGTTAATCACAACATCAAATGAACCAAATTCAAAGCTATGCATGTCTCGCACATCCATCTTAATATCTGAATGATAAACCTCATGAAGTTAGCTCAAAAATACACATGATGAAAAATTATTGATTTTTCTTTAAGCAATAGAATAGAAACAGAGTTTATGTCATACCCAGTTTTGATTGTCGTCATTATTTTTTCCAACAGAAAACAACAATATTCAACCTCTTGCTGCCACATCTTCCCCTTGCACATATGTCCCAATGGCTAAAAGTGTTTCATAAAAGGCGATCCCCATCATTGCGGTGCTTACCATAAGAGAATCAAGAGTAAGCATCATTTCAAGAATAACATAAATCAGAATAATGAAGTTACAACAACATATAAGCAAGACCAACATATGCAAAAAGAAGTAATCAAGAAACAGAGACCTTTGTTAATCACAACATCAAATGAACTAGATTCAAAGCTATGCATGTCTCGTACATCCATCTTATTATCTAAACGATAAGCCTCATGAAAGCTCAAGAAATAGAGACCTTTCACCTACTCTTTTTCTCTTACTTCTATCAAACGATTCAAATGTAGGTGGATTCAAACTTATAGTTCCAGTAGATAAGGGAACTGCCAAGTGTCTAACTTTTTCATGTGCTTCTCTCTCAATTTGTCTCATCTCTGAAAGATATTGATCAGTAATACCTGAACAAATAACTATGCCATTTCCTTTTTCCTTTAATAAGTGACACTTCACTCTAAAATATGAACCTTTATAAGTTAAACCACACTAGTTACACCGCCAACTTGCATTTCTACCTCATGTCTTTTTGTCTTATAATAAGAATACATATGCCCAAAGCAGGCAACCTTTTTCGAGTTTTCCAAATACAAATTTACTGGTGATAGAAACAGACGATGTACTACCAGTAACCGACATATTAGACATCTAAAAATAAACAAAATGTACTATGATATCTTTACTTTTAGCAATACTCTGACAAGCTAACAATTACGTAATGCCAAGTTGCCAACAGATACAACTGAATACTGCTAATGAATGAATTAAAGTTTGCCGAGTATCTATCACGAAACAATTTTTACCAAATGAAATAATTGCAAAAGTCATTGATATGTACGTATGCATATTGGTAGTAAGTAGTAACAAACATCTATGAAAACTTCATATATATATATATATAGTGTGTGTGTGTGTGTGTGCACATGCATGTATAGCAAGAGTGGACGAGGATCTTACTATATTTCAAACTATTTCATGCACACAACCTATTTGGCTAGTTTCTTTACAATTGAATCCAACTTTTATCAAGCTAACACAGTGTTGGACATGGCTAAGTTGCCATTAGCACTAGCTACTATACAAGCCCAAACTCATCTATATATGGTGCGTATCAATCAAAAGATTCAAAACCAAGCCATCGTTGTATTAGCACTTGCTACTACACAAACCGTCACCTGCTCTTTAATAAGTCCAACTGTTCCAATTGAAGACAAGCTCTTGAAGAGAAACAGGATTGAGAGAGAGAGGTAGAGACGTAGGCTGTCACCTACTCTTCAGTAAGTCCAACTATTCCGAAAGAGTAAGTGCTAAATACCTCACCGGAATACGATCCTCGTAGTCGTCAGAATTCCAAGACAAGCTCTTGAAGAGAAACAGGATTGAGAGAGAGAGAGGTACAGACCCAGGCCATCACCTGCTCTTCAATAAGTCCAACTGTTTTGAAAGAGTAAGTGCTAAATACCTCACCGGAATCCGACTATCGCAGTCGCCGAAAATCCAAGACAAGCTCTTGAAGAGAAACAAGATTGAGAGAGAGAGGTAGAGAGGCAGGATCGATTTGGGGCTAGGGCAATTCGCAACATATTTATATTTTTCAATTTTAATCGGGTTGACCCATATCTGTATGGGCCAACCTGATCCATTCACGTACCCGGTATCGGTACGTGACGTACCCAAAGGTGGGTACGCATACCGGTATATGCATACGCGTACTGGCATACCGATACGCTATTCTCAGTATGGGTACGTACCAGATATATCCATATGCGTACCAGCACCCGGTATGTACCGGATACGGGTACGATGCCAATTTTGGCATACTCGTGCAACATAGACTGAGGGCTTCTATTTGATCTATCCTCTAGACTGGTTCTTTTAAACGTCTCTTTCTTAGTCTCTCTTTGATCTGTTCTCCAGGCTGTGGTTTTTCAAAACGTCTCTTTCTTTGATTTATTCTTTATAAACTCTTCCTTCTATATTTTATGCCTCTTTGTAGGATCACATATCTTTGCTGATGTTATGATTCTCGTTGATCTTATGATTCTTGTATATCTCTTTTCTTCTTTTGTAAGACCTTACCACGATTTGGTTTAGTTTGCTGAACTCGCTTTTCTTCTTTTCTTCTTGCTGCAGGTCATCTTTCTTCTTCAAGGTCATGGTGTCAAGGTGATCACCCGACCTCTCTGTCTTTTGTTAGGCCTGAGGGATTGCCCGTACAGTTGTCCTTGGTGCTGGTCCTTTTAAAGTCCGAGGGCTTGTCCTGATCCTTCGTAAGCTCAAGGGTATGCGTGTACGGTTGTTCGAGAGCAGTTGGTCCTTTGTAAAACAAGAGGGATCCTTGCTTACAATGGAAGATTTCTTTCTTTCTTTGTTAATATACCCGCTGGATTCCCAGGAAACTTTTATTTTACTTTGATAGTCATAACGTTGGAAAACAGATTTATGATGTTGGCTCATTGTACAGAAGTTCCTAACGTTATAACACTTTTGTGATTAACGAAAACATTACTGTTTATCTTTAATAGTGCATGACCAACTTATCTTTAGAGAGTGATATGTTGGGTGTGTTTACAAAGATCAAATACATAGGGGAAGAAAATTATTATATCATTATTTAGCTGAAGTAGTAAGTTAGTGAATACTTTTGGCCGTAATAACGTGAAATTGGAGGACCCTCTTACCGATTTCACGAGAAACAAAAGGAAAAAGCCTTCATAAAAAGACAACAACAACTAAGCCTTTAACCATACTAGACGGGGTCGGCAAAATATGACTTCTCTTTGGGAAAACCCCTTGGTGGAAACCAGTTACCCAATGAAGATCTTCTTTGTCTTCAAGCTTTCGCTCAACAGCAACTTCAGTCTCCTCTAGCTTTCACATCCGCAATGGATGAAAGCATTTATCATGGCCATCAGATCACGTAGATCCAATGGCTCTAATCCTATCAACTTTCCATGGGTTGCGTGCTTGAATGAAGTTAGATCAATTCCATACTTAACCTTAGGGTTCATTATTCATATCTGAGGTGGAAAACACTCATTTGTGCTACCAAATAATAGTGTGAATCTGACTAAAATCTGAAAAATCATGTTGAGCCATTGATCTCAATCTGGGCCCAAGATCCAAATAAGATCCAACCAGTAACCTGGAATCTAATTTTGATACTTGGTATGGTGAAGGAAGATTAAGATAAAAAGTTTGCATGTAAAACATATTAAATCTAAATTCTAGAGCAAATAGAAGATCCTGAAAAGTGATGAGCCCTTTTGGATCTTTGATCATATGCTTCGAGTTGGGTGTCAGACCCATAGTTGTGGTCAGTAAAATATGATATTTTCTCACCCTTAGTACAATACAACAATAATACCAACATCAATCATGTAAATCACTGTATAGACAAACAACCTAGACGGTTCGGAACCGGGCCTTCTGTTTGAACTATGAAGAGAAGCAAGTTGGATTTGTAAGACAAACAAAAGGACCCGTTGGATCTTATCTGCATACTACATAAGGCTTTCCATCTTTTCCTTGCATGGTGGGACTAAGCTGGCCTGATCCAAACCCATATCTACCCTGGCTTGTTACTTGTCTTGATAAATATATTTGGTGTTGTGGCAAGAGCATGTTTAGATTATAAATTTTGTTATGAATATACCGTGCTACATGAACCGCAATTTAAATCTAAGCCAGTCTGCTGCGGCTGCGCGCATAGGTGGGCATGTGGATGCACTGCTAGGGGTTACAGTTTCATGTCTCGACTCATCTCGTTCCATTATAAAAGGGACTGCCGCAACAAAAAAGGTGGAGAAAACAACCCACAACGCGGACAGTCGGAGAAGCAGGATATAATATGCATGATTTCAGAATGCTTGTACTTGGACCACTTGGTGACAAGTTGGTGGATAGACTCAAGAGCTATACGGCACATCTCGAAGACCAAGGAAGGGGCAATGGATCATCGAGTCCATATGGAAAATAATACTTTCTCGAATATTCTCGGTATTGGGTCCTTTAGGATATTTGTACAAGGCAAACCAATTGTATTAACTGATGTGTTAATTGTGCCATCTATAAGGCACAATCTGGTTTCAATCCCTACCTTGATAAAAAAAGGTTTTGAAGTTAGGTTTATTCCTAACAAAGTGACTGTGGGAAAGCATGGGAGAATATTATTCTCTGGAGAATTCGATGTACAACAAGGACTGTTCAAACTTTGTGATAACGAAATTGATACATCTTCTGCTTATATTGAGAGTGCCTTTACTGTTGATGTGAATATGTGGCATAAACACCTAGGGCATATAAGTCTGGAAAAGTTGAGAAAATTATCCAACTTTGACTTATTGCTTGGATTTAAAGAAAATACTTTCAACAAGTATAAAACTTGTATAAAAGGAAAAATGACGAGGAAAGTTTTTCCTAAACAAACAACAAGGGCAACAACTCTGTTGGAAGTTACTTAGCAGAATTTTTAGAATTTTGTAAAGACTTTGGTATTACAAAACAAAATACAATGCCTTAGACACCTCAACAAAATGGTGTAGCTGAAAGATACAATAGAACCTTACTAAATATGACAAAGTCAATATTAATCAATGCCTCTCTTCCAAGGATATTTTGGGGAGAAATAGTAAGTACAACGGTTTACATACTCAATAGAGTATCGTGTAAAGCTCTATTCACTACACCATATGAGATGTGGTTTAGAAGAAAACTCAACCTAGGTCATCTCAAGAGATAGAGATCTTTTGCATATGTAAAGACCCATGATCAGTCTAGAGATAAGCTAGACAGTTGGTCCTTAAAATGTATATTCATTGGATATCCAAAAGGTTCAAAAGGATATTGATTTTATCATAAGGACCACAAACTCATTGAAAGCAAAGATGTTGAATTCTTAGAAGATACTAAGAATAACATCTTGGAAAACAATGATAAATTTGTTGATGATCTGGTTGATGTAGATCAATCATCTTTTGAGTCTATTGAGGATCTTCTTGAAACTACTGATACCTTAAGTGGACATAAGAAGCCAAAAGTTACTCTGTCCTACTTAAAGGATTATCACACTTATCTTGTAGAAGAAGTGTGTAATTCGATGGATTTAGATGAATTGATTGATAACTTGACTTATCAGCAAACAATGAACTCATCATAAGCGACAGATTGGGAGAAAGCCATGGATGAGGAAATTGAAAATATTGAGAAAAACTAAGTCTGAGAATTGACTCATTTACCAAAAGGAAGGAAAGTCATAGGCTGTAAATGGGTTCTGAAAAAGAAATACAAGGTCGATGATACAATCGAAAAGTTTAAAGCGAGGTTGGTTGCAAAGGTTTTTTCGTAAAAAGAAGGGATAGATTATGTTGAGACATATTTTCCACTTACGAAATTTGCATCCATACATATAATCCTGGGAATATCTGCATAATATGATTTGAATTTACATAAGTTAGATGTAAAGACAACATTTCTAAATAGAGATTTAAAAGAAATCATATACATGCAACAACTCGAAGGATTTGTTGTTGAAGGCGAAGAAGATAAAGTATATAGGTTGAAAAAATCTCTATATGGTCTGAAAGAGTCACCTAGCCAATGGTATTTGACTTTTCAAAATGTCATTATAGAACTTGGGTTTGTGGCTAATAAACTTGATCACTGTGTATATGTTTGGAATAGTGTGAGCCACATTGTCATCTTGTCATTATATGTGGATGACATATTATTGACTGAAAACGACAACGAGATGATTGTCAAAACCAAGTCATGGTTGAACTTCAAGTTCGAAATGAAAGATATGGGGAAAGCATCTTATATCTTGAGAATAAAGATCTCTTGAGATAGAGAATCTAGACTCTTATACCTAAGTGAGTTGAGATATATTAACTATATCCTCAAGAAGTTTAAAATAGGTGAATGAAAGTCTGCAAATACACTTATTGCAAAAGGGGTCAAATTGAGTAAGGCTGATTGTCCCGGTGAAGGAGACGATAAGCCTAATGTTCCTTATGCACAAGCTATTCATAGCTTGATGTATGCTATATTGTGTACAAGAACTGATATCAACTTTGTTGTTGGTCTTGTAAGTAGATATCAAAGTAATCCTGGTTAGCAACATTGGGTAGCTATGAAAAGGATTTTAAGATATCTGAAAGGAACAAAAGACTTGAAACTGTGTTTTCAAGCAGATGAACTGAAAATGATAGGATACTCAAACGCTGACTTTGCTGGGAGCAAAGATGACAGCAAGTCAACATCGGGATAAATATTCTTATTTGGAGGTGGTGGTATTTCTTGGGCAAGTAAGAAATAGGGTTGTGTAGCATTGCAAACACAGGAAGCTGAGTATGTAGTTTGCTATATGGCTGCAACAAATGCTGTCTAGATAAGCCACTTAATATGAGATTTGAAGTTGAAAATAACCGATGAGCCAATTATCATTTACTATGATAACAACAGAACAATTACTCTTATCAAGAGTGGAGCTAACTGCTCGAAAAGCAAGCATATAATGGTAAAATACCACTATGTTCATGATATGGTCATGAGAAAGGAAATATCAATCTCATACATGCCAACAGAAGATATGTTGGCAGACCCCTTAACAAAAGGCATAACAGAGGAATCAAAACATGTTACTAACATGGGTTTGGGATATGTTTGATTGCTGTGTAGGGAAACAACCAAACAACGGATGAATAGTATTGTATAGGTAAACAACCATATAACAGATAAATTATTGTGGAGGGAAATAACCACACAACAAGTATTGATTGTAATAGTAATCAAGAAATGACATAACTAGGTAAAGCCTTGGAAAAGTGGGAGAAAAACCAGTATGTTGATACACTTGGCTCGAATGGGTAAGTGGGAGATGTTACAGATAGGATGGCCATTTTCGGCAACCTTATTTGGTAACGGCTGGATTGGTCATTCAGTTCGTTACTAGATCCAGTTCGTTACCAGAGATAGGGTCACCAGATAGGGCTGAGTGTAGCCGCTAGACAGTTACCGGATTTCACGGTAACGGTCTAGATTCGGACTGCTCAGAAGAAACAAACCCAGCATCTATGTTGCATGGATATGAGTACGGTACTGGTACCCGGTACGAGTATGGGTACGGGGTACGCAATTTTCTAAAAAACTAAAGTACGGGTACAACAATATTAAAAAATAAATAAATAAATAAATATATATATATATATATATATATATATATATACACACAATTATATAGAGCATTCTATATTTTAAAGAGCATTCTAGTGTTTGTGAATAATTTTATTCTAACTATGACTATGAGAATGACATTTATATTCTTCTTCAAAGTAAGAACAATTAAACAACAAACACATACCAGAAGTCGTCAATTGAATTTGCAAGAAAAGATCTGAAACCAACATAAAAGGCGATCTCCATCATTGGGGTTGCAGTGCTTCCCATAAGAGAATCAAGAGTTCCTCTTGAAGAAGCATCATTTCAAGAATATCATAAATCAGAATAATGAAGTCAACAACATATAAGCAAGACCAACATATACAAAAAGAATTAATGAAGAGATAGATAGACCTTTGTCAATCACAGCATGTCAACATCAAATGAAGCAGATTTAAAGCTATGCATATCTTGCACATCCATCTTAATATCTGAACGATTTTCATGAAGTTAGTTCAAAATCAATGAAAAAGGTATAATAAAATGAAAGTGATTATGATATGGCATACCTGTTTTAAACTCGTACTTCGTAGTGCAATCTTCCTACGTATTACATAAACTCACAACAAACTCGTATTAAATAGTTCATGAACAAACAAGCAAATACAAACTTGGATACAATCATACGAAACAATATCATTCCAATTTCGAACAAAATATTACAAGAAGCATATCAACACAAAAAAGTTACAAGTTTGTATCAAAATTCATATTCTATGCACAATATTTTGAATCTAAATACATTTTGTTTCAAACTCCAACAGTCTCGATTTCAGTATTTCCTTCACTATCATCTATAAAAAGGACTTCTTCCATATTTAGTTCATCAAGAGACAATGATGCAACTTCAAGAATTCCGGCTCCATCCAATGGATCCCAATCATCTCCACTGACATCCCACATTTTTGTTTCACCTTGCACGTAATCCTTACTCTTTCTTGAAAGAAGATGAAGGTTTGTATGAACACAAACCAAATCTTCACTTCTTTGAGGATTTAACTTATTTTTTCTATAAGAATGGATGAATGAATATGTGCTCCAATTTCTTTCACAACATGAAGATGGGCATGGTTGCGAAAGAAGCTTTAAAGCTATCGTTTGAAGCTTAGGAATTGATGACCCATGCATAACCCACCATTCTTTTGGAGATAAACTCCATCTATTTTCCAAACAATCAAATTGTCCAAGTTCTTCTTCATTGCTTGAGAATTTCATAAATTCTTTTGTAACTTCTAGCCTTTCTTTTGGATCTTGAAAGAACCTTCACATACATTTATTCCTTCCTTCACAAATTTCATTATCTTCATGTGGGGGAATTCTATTAGGAACTTCTTCAATCCATTGCCTTGTATAATACCTACAAAATATAAAACAAAAATATCAAGTATCAACATAATAAGAACATAAATAAAGTTATTTAAATCATAAAACTTAAAAGAGTTTACCTCAGATTTAGAGAATGCGCCAAACAATGAAGTGGTATGTAACTTTTGGTCCATCTATCAATGAGAATATCATATACTACTTTGTAGAAGGTGGAATATTCATTCAACTCTTTGCCTTCATGCTGATAAATAACTGCCTTTACTTGCTTGATCATGCGATCCCATTTCTCCTTAATCAAATGAAGTTTGGCTTATGGTGTCAAAACGAAGCATTTCATAAAATGGGCTTTATGCAGCAGAATATAAATCAACTGTCCCACCAAAGGTCGTCAAAAATTGTTTCTTTCTTTTGGTGACCTTTTTGAACACTCATCTTCTCTATAGTGAGACCATTCTTCACTAATGACCATAGATTGGAGACCATGTGACTAGTTTTAAACCTTTTTAAACATTACATGTGGAGGCAAATCTAGTCTCAGCAATGAAAGTAACTGGATGCAGTCAGTTATCCCATTTAGCCTCATGCGGAATGATTCATGATAAAATTGTTAATGAAAATGCATTATTAGCAACAAAGAAGTAATCCAATGACACTCGGCATAAATACTCTCATTATTTGGATTATTTTTAGGAGCACTAAATATTTTTCAAAGCAAGGTTCAAGGTGTGCACTACACATGGTGTCCAAAAAACATTAGGATAAACTGATTCAATAATCATCTCAGCTGCTCTACAAACAGGTGCATTATCTGTTATAACTTGCACAATATTTTGAGATCCAACCTCATTAATAACTTTCATAATTTCATCCGTAATAAAGTTTTTATCTTTCACCTCACCAGAGCAATCAATAGACCTTAAAA
Organism: Brasenia schreberi; assembly: GCA_036023115.1. NCBI lineage: Eukaryota > Viridiplantae > Streptophyta > Magnoliopsida > Nymphaeales > Cabombaceae > Brasenia > Brasenia schreberi. The sequence continues at coordinate 15,289,796 of JAYKKT010000081.1, read as the reverse complement.
ACATAGGGCCTGCATCTGAAATAGCCATAAAGTTAATCAAAGGTCTTCTTTGTACATCAGTCCACCCATCTGTAACTATTCTTACTCCCTTTTCTGGCCAAGTATCTTTGATAGGTTGAAGCAATCTCATCAAATGAGCTTTCTCTTTCTGTAATAGTGTAGTCCTGATTGCATTGTAACTAGGTGGAGTAAAACCCGAAATTGAGGTGTTAGAAGCATATTTGAATGCACTAACATAATAAGGGTTTCTAGCTACATTAAAAGGCAAACCTGCAGAGTAAAATAATCTTGCTATTTCACATGTCAAGTGATCTCTTGCTTCATTGTTAAATGCTTTTGCCAATTGGCTTTCACCTAATATTTTTCTTTTACTTCCATCAAACGATTCAAGTGTAGGTGGATTCAAACTTGTAGTTCCAGTAGGTAAGGAAACTTGTAATTGTCTAGATTTTTCATGTACTTCTCTCAATTTGTCTCATCTCTGAAAGATATTGATCAGTAACACCCGAACAAACAACGATGCCATTTCCTTTTTCCTTTAATAAGTGACACTTCACTCTAAAATATGAACCTTTATAAGTTAAACCACAGTAGTTACACCGCCAACTTGCATTTCCACCTCCTGCATTTTTGTCTTGTAACAATGACACATATGCCCAAAACGGGCAACCTTTTTTTGGTTTTCCAAATGCAAATTTACTAGTGATTGAAGCAAACGAAGTACTACCAGTAGCAAACATATTAGACATCTGAAAATAAACAAAATGAGGGTGTCATTGGGTATCTTTACTATGATAAATTGATAATTGAACACTATGCTGAAAGGTTAACAAATACCAATAGAAAGGTTAACATAAGTAGGATGTTTATTCCATAGTTTGGAAGCATAAAGCTACTCAAAGAATGACTCAGAAGCCAAGCATGTTTTAAGTATGTAACATACGAATCACGATTCTATTGTAAAAGCAACAAGAATATAGCACAAGGACAACACTCTAAGAATACATCATGTGTATTGTTCTGTTAACAGGATTGCTTTTACAATACAAGGACAACACTCTAAGAATACATCATGTGTATTGTTCTGTTAACAGGATTGCTTTTACAATACAAGGACAACACTCTAAGAATGACTCTTTACTATAGCACAAGGACATATGAATAACAATAAGTAAAGATGCGCACACACATAACAGGATTGCTGCACACATATAACAATGCTTCATTGTTCTGCAACATTGCATTTGAGCTCTCTTACTCACATATAACAAGATTACTCCCATATCACAGCAACCACATTGTAAGTGTATATATCCGATTCCATTGACAAGTGACAACTATTTCACATAAATCACATAACGTTGTAACTTGTAAGTGTACATAAACCACATAATGTCACAAACATGAAACATGTCGGCATGCCTTCAATTCAATGTTTTAATACGAAATGAGCCCCATTTCCACCTGAATATATCACAGTAGAAACAATGCACACATACTGAGTTAATCTGGCGGCCAAGAAGAATGGAAGTTAAGGCCTTAGGATAGGGATGTCAATAGAGTGGATACAAAATGTAAGGCAGCCCCGCTTCCAAAATCAATCAGCCAGGTTAGGTGACGAAACATCAGTCGTCATTGAACAACAAGTTATAAAGAGAGAGAGAGAGCTCAAATGATCATGATAGCTCAGAGAGCTCAAATGCCCTATCTCCACGATAGCTCAGAGAGCTCAAATGCTCCATCTTTCGCATAGCTTTAGGAGATATCTAGACAGTTGCATTGCACACAAACACTACAACTCAGAGAGCTCAAATGCTTTATCTACACGATAGCTAGGCATGATCATGATGCCTTCAATACAAAATGAGCCCCGTGCCGTTAACCTGTAGCAGAACAACCAATAAGGCAACAACTGTACCAAGGGGTCAATAGACGAAGGATGGTGGTCGACGGTGGCCGGCGATCGGTGATCGCACTGATCGACGATCGGCCTGAGACGAAGGAAGCTGTAGTGAGACGAAGGACGGAAGAGGAGAGAGAGAGAGAGCCAGGAGAAGAATCGAGAGAGTTAGGCTTAGGGTTTTATTTATTTTTTAGATTGGATTTGGGTACCGGTAGGTCAACTGACCCGAATCCGGTCCACCCACGTACCGAGTACCAGTACGTGGCATACCCATGTTTGGGTATGCATACCGGTATACGTATTGACGTACCGGTACGTCAAAACGCGTATGGGTATGTACCCATACGCGTACCCGTACTCGGTACATACCGGATACGAGTACGATGCCCAAATAAGAGCTAGGAGATCGTGAGCAGCCACTGCTCTATAAATAGAGCACTGCATGACACAAAAACAGAAAAAGAAAAGAAAAAGTTACAGGTCTCCTTGGAGTAAACCGCTGTAAGGAAACTTAAAAAAGGAGCAACCTCCATTTCCGCTGCTGCAACGAACCGACTGTCACCCTCTCTTCATCAACAACAGGCCCTCCTTGATGGAGATCGGAGACCTTCAAATAGGGGCTCAAAAATCATTTTGCAAAAGAAGAATGAACAAAAATCGGTTAGTGTAACGACGGCACATAAATTCTTTTTCACGAACAAGCTGAGTTGGGCATCATTTAACAGACTAAGTAGACGTATGCCCCGTCTGACTATTAACGACAGCAACTAAGCTTTTTGCCACACTAGATTCCCGCTTGACTATCAATAGGATAAATACAGTAATAGTTGTGCAGATCCTACAGGATGCACAAACTGGATATCGAACTTGTGACTCTCAATTTGAAGGTCCTTTAGTCGAACTTATAGTCAGCTGCTGCATCACCCACTACTGCGGTTGAGTAGGCTTACGTAAGCATCACACATCAGATATCAAACTTGCGACGATAAGTAAAGGTTTTCAATTGGAGATATATCGTTGCGGGGACACAATTAGTTACCAAACACTAAGCATCAAAGAGAAAGTACATCTGAAGGGTCAAGAAGAAAGGAGCATACTTACAGATTGTTCATCATTTGACAGCTGAAAGTGAGTCCCTTTCCTGCGTGGGAAATGACCAGGACAACTTGCCTGGAGAAGAAGAGGTGAGGCTGTCACATCATAACCTAGTCAAGACTACAAGATTCAAACCGTCTACGCTGGCAGCTTCACCGATTCTCTTGTGGCAGCCACACAGATCTCTCTCTGTCTGTAAGAGGAGAGAAACCCAGAAGAAATGATGATAAACCATTCGGCAAAAATTTATCTATATTATGTACTAAAAATAATAAGAATGAAGTGAAGAGACGAAGATGGGCCAGGACAGTCTGGTTTGTGGTTAGTTATATAAGAAACTACATAACAAAGTGTCCTTGTTTAGCATCTTATTACCATAGGGCCACTGCCAATGTCTATCTCCTAGATTGTTAGCTCAATGGCAGGCTGCATTGATGCCTTTGCTGGTGGCGAGGAGCTCAACACTTAAAAGGGTGCATGTTGGGGGGGGGCGGCGCGGAGACGGGTGTTAAGCTTCGACCTCCCCTTTAACTAATAGAATCCTTCCTGTAACAAGTCCACAACTAATGGCCTAAATTCTATTAATGCAGTAGATTCAATTATCTCTTCTTGGTGTAACACCTTTTGATACATCCAATAAAGAATGAAAGCTTTTCCTTCTCTTTTTCTACTCTCCTTTTCAGAAAAGTCGATGGCTATCGGCCGCATAGTCCTAATCTTCTGGAAGTATGCCTTTTGTCTTTCCTTTTTTATTCTTCGTTTTCTTTTTAAATTATTGTTTAGACTTAAACGGTACCAGCAAAGACGGGTAAGATTCTGTTCGAACCAGGCAAATCTTTGCCTACAAATGAATTTCTATTTGAGTCATGTGTTTTGATGAAGTAACTAAACCGTGCGCAATTGGTGGCTTGCCTCGCCGCTCACATTATATATATATATCATGCCCAGTGAGGTTGCTTACTTGTAGCTGAGCTTTTTGAAAGCAAGAGTTCAATAACGTTATTTTTTTTTCAAAATTTGTAAAACTTTTTAAATTGGATTCGTATTATCCAAAAGTAATGAGTAAAGTAATGGATGAACACGTTAGAGGTCAGCAGGATCTGTTCTCTCTCTCTCTCTCTCTATAAAGACATCCACATTTGTGAGTAAATTGATAGATACTGTTAAAACCTATAAATAGTTTTATTTGAGTTCAGGCATTTTAACACACAAAAGATGATTTATATATAACATTTTTTATTGTTAAACAGTTGTGACAGCATGAAGACCGGCACGAAAATGGGGCCGCACTTTGTTTTAAGGATAAAATTTTGAATAGGTTATGTGGTCACCCTGCATCTCTTGTCGGTTAAACTGGCACCTGCACATCTGGATGCACATAATAATGCGGTTTGTCTTTTTTCTTATTTTAGTTTCTTTTTGTACCTGAGCGAATGCAGCATAGCTTTACGTCATGTAGTTACCCACATATCTATTATCCCTGTGTGTGTGAGAACCATAATAGACAAATATGACTGTGAGGGGATCATAGACCAATTCTTTTACATATTCTATACTGTATAAATTGAAGCTGAAAGAGCGAAAAGCTTTAGTATTCGAGCTCTTTTGTGTATTTATACAAATATCGGATGTAATAATCAGTTACAAGGTTTTTTGGTGTTACAGTCCACTGTACTTGGTATGGGAACTGTGTTTGCGTGTGCGGGTGCTCGTGAGGTCATCATTTCAAACAGTGAGTAGTTAAGTGTGGAACAAGACAAATCACATCTTTTTACTTGATCTAGTAACATCATAGAGCTGAAGAGGCTTAAACAACTTAGTTTTTGAACTCCTAAAAACCTATGTATCAGAAGAATACATGAAATAATCAGTTCCAAGTTTTCTGCATGAGCATCACATGCGTATACATATTTTCTTATTTTCTTAAAAGTAGTCACTTTTGTTATCTTAAATTTTCAGATGGAGTGAATTGCTCCTCTCTCTCTCTTTGTGTGTGTGTGCAAAATGAGCCCTAGGAAAATCGTGTCTGGTTACCACCTTTGAGAAAGATTATCAGACTATTTAATTATATACATTTTAGGCCTCTGACTGAGTCCATGGTTGCTACTGCAAGCTGTTCATTATGATCTTCTGGACAAAGTTGGCCAAGTTCTTTGAAGAAGTAGTTCACCTGTTGTAGATTTTTTCTAATTCTGATTTGATAGTCTCTTGAAAAAAGCGTGCGCCGGCACCCTACCACCATATTTCTCCTGTGGCTCACACTGCCGAGTTCCTTTCGACGCCTGATACTTTTGCTGGAGTCATTTTAGTTGTAGAAACACAACGTTGTGGGTTCATGAACTGCGTGACAGTTGGACGCCAAAGATTCATTGCTTTATATACGGTGATCGGATTCTTCATTTGACAATGTTGTAAGTTTTGTAAGTAGATTTGACGACAAGAATAGATTCCTAGGAATATAATGTGCTTTTGAGAAAATGAAATTAAATGCGTTGAAACCATGAATTTGCAAAATAGAAAGAGAAGAAGAACATTGACCGTTCCCCACAAAACCCCGAAAGTAAGTTTACCATTCAAATGAATTTTGTATTCTATATCTTCTATGATTTTAAAAGGTTTTCTGGTTTAGAACCACAACTGAGACCAACAATAACCAGAACTGACTTGGTTCTGGTTTGGTTTTGGTTTGTTTTGATGAACTGGAAAATGTGATTTTATCCTCAAATTAGATTAGATAAACTTCCTCAACTTAACTAAATCTGAATCTCGCTAGCCAGATCTGATTACAAAAGTGGATTTGGATTATTCAAAAATTAGAATTTGGTACACATTTCTGCATCCGAACTCCAGGATTCAGACAATTGGAGATGGTTAACATCTTAAGTCATTACTAAGCATTCGAATCCGGACTCAGTATATGATTCGGAACAACTTCTTGGAACCAGATTCTGTTTTAGAGTTTGGATTCGGTCCCAAGTCAACCACGTACTGTTGGACAATCATAGCTCATAAGAGTCTTGACCCAAAACCTGCCTCGAGTGATTGGGAATCGTTGAGGGTATTATAGTAACCTCATTTAAACAATCTCTTTCTTCAATTCTTATGCCCTCTCTTTTCCTGGAGAACCACGGCGTGGGCGAAATCCTTTTCCACACATGCTATATTTCATTAATGACACTCAATTCTGCATTAAAGCAAAAAAGACAATTATCTCCCTATGAATGCCACTATTTTTCAGATAAAGCTATGAAAGTAGAGATGTTAACACCGATAAAGCTATGAATGCCACAATTAACTCCCTAAGAATGTCACTCCGGTCCTTGAAGGGCCACAGGTCCGGTTATATATATATATATATATATATATATATATATATATATATATATATATATATATATATATATATATATATCACATCTATGCTTAAAGTTAGGTGGAGATTTGAAATATGTGCACACTGTATCTATACACAGATACATATACATACATATATATACAAGTATATATAGACCACATCTATAGGGATGTTCATGGTGCAGGATGGGGTAAGAGATCAAAGTCCCTACTCTGATCTTCGTTTCAAAACTTCGTTTTCTCCATCCCACAATAAGAACCAAAAACACTTCTATGTCCATCCCTGTGTCCCCACAGGTCTACACAGGGACCTGTTAGAAAAAAGAGATGCTAAAACACAAGTTAAAGCTAACAAAATGAAACTTAATTTATATAAAATATATCTAAATTGGAACATAACGAAATATAGAGAATGATGATGTGTTCATGAATTAAAAAAGGTAACACTTTCTTTTATTTATTTTTTCTTATAATTTATTTTATTTTTAGATGGACCAAACTTAATTTACTTTAACATAAGGTAGAGATTTGCAATATGTGCACACTGTATCTATACACACACATATATATATATATACCACATATATGAGGGATGTTCATGGTGTAGGATCAGACCAGAGATCGAAGTCCCTACTCTCATCTTGGTTTCAAAACCTTGTTTTCATCTCCGTCTCCATCCCACTATAGGAAACAAAAATACTTCTATCTCCATCCCCGTGTTTCCACATGTCTTGAAAGCAAGACATGGAGAAAAAGAGGGATGCCAAAAACTTAAGTTAGAGCTAACAAAATGAATCTTAATTTATATAAAATATATCTAAATTGGAACACAATGAAATACGGAGAATGACAATGTGTTCATGAATTAAAAAATGGGTAATACTTTTATTTATTTATTTTCTATTATAATTTATTTTATTTTTAGATAAACTAGAATCAATTAGAGGTAGGGTCAGGGCTGGGGACCTCCTATCTCCATAGAGAATTTTCTTGCACTCTTCATCCCCATTTCCACTCCCCAAATCTACTCTGTTTTGGACAGACCCTCCCTATGAACATCCCTACAGGTCTATGCTTAAAGTTACTTTAACATTTTTATTGTTTAATCGGTTTTGATGAAAGCTGGAGATTTGAAATATGTGCATGTCATATCTATGCTTAAATTTGTTTTAACTTTTTATTGTTTAATTGATTTGAAGAAAGGTGGAGATTTGAAATTTATTGTAGTGTATTAAATATTTTATAAATTTAAACTTTATTGTGTTGATCATGTCAATCAAACCATGAAGATGTTAAAGTGGATTTAAGTATTGATGTTTGTGCTTGTGGATTATGCTGTCTTTCTCTCTATATATGTATATATAAGGGCTCAAAAAATTGGAAAATGGGGGAAAATGTCTGGCTCGACCTTTGTAAATTTTCAACGTCGAACTGGGTCCCCAAGGCAGGCCCAAATAACTGCCCAAATAGGGTGCCCTTCTATCACGAATCACGAACCCAGGTTCGATTGAACCTAGCAGAGGCTTGATCTGGCACAAATAATGCAATCAAGATTCTCATTGTTTTATTTGCGTTCATGCAGGCTTTAACTTCGAATTCGTTGATTGGAGATCGAAGTCGGTGCGTGTTGATTAGAGATCAAGCTTCCTACAGGACTTGAAGAGGGTTCAAGCGCATTTTCATTTCTAATCGAGTACCAAGGCTCATTCAGCGAGACAATAGACCTTTGCTTGGTGGATGTGTAAGTACGATCCCAAGGTTTTTCTCTTAAACCAGCGAGACAATAAGACATTTTCATTTCATATAATTAAGACTACCAGTTCCTGATTCTGTGATGCAATGAAGCATGGTTCTAAAAGCAGATCATCACCATCATCATCATCTCTCTCATTTTCTCTTCATTCTAAACTAAATTCACCTGGCAATTGGGTTTGCATTGCTTTGTTGAAATATTTGATTGGCTTGCGCAGTTAGCTTTTCATGAGTTTGAGAATAGAAGGGTTGACATTGTCAAGGCATTATGTGAATCAATCTAATATTTGGTGAATACGGAAATCTAATATCGAAGAAAGCAGAAGAGTAGAACAGGTGTAAAATATTTCATGCATACTATATATGCACAACCCTGATCCACGTTGAAATGAAGTACATATTAGTTCATCATATGACACCTGCAAATCTTAATGTTACTCAAATATTAAAAGGGGATATCTTGGACATTAAGAATAGCATGTTAATACTGTCTCAAAAACCATGGCATCTTATTAATTATAATGAGGCTTGTGTATCTCATGTTAACCTGCACAATAATGCTCTTCGCATTAATATGCACACCCTAAATGAAACTTCTATAGCAAGTATGTTGGTTTGAATCAATGAAATCAACATAATTGTGGCAGAACATAAATTACATCTCCCAAACGACGACTGCTCCAAAGAATCTGAATTGAAGAAAAAGGAAATAGCATTAACTGAAATCACAATTAGTACATTAACTTTACCAACTTATCAGTGGCAAAACATCAATGACACAAAAAAAGTTAAAAGGACTTTACATCAGTCTACAAAGACGCATGTGGCTAAACAAACCAAAGAAAGAAAGTAAATATATACAGCAAAATAATTAAGAGGTAAGCACATCATCATCGCCCCAAAAAAAGTCGGGTCAAGATCTCCAGATGCTCATGAATATGTATCTTAAAATGGTTAGGTATACATAGATACAGAATCTTCATAAAGCCGGCACACATAAGGGTAAAAAGGGATCAATGTAATCATTCAAGAGGTAATCAAAAGTAATGATCATCTTCAAGGCTGCTCGTCTTGCCAATCACGGAACCAAGACCAGAATCAGTACAATGATCATCACCAGAGGAACCATAAAGAACCGGGTGAGGATTAGAAACAGCCGCAAGGTCATGGGGAATGCAGCCAGGTGTGGAGGTAAAAGGATCAAGTTCGATACTATAACCATTGATGTCATAATTATAATCACCCTGAAGATTGCAGCAGCTTGTTTCAGCATTCATGCAACCAAGATCAGAAGAAGCAAAATAATCATCACTCCAAGAAGAAGAGACATTCGGAACTTGGTTAGAACTAGGAACGGCAATGAAGTCATGAAAAGTGCAGTTGGGTGTCAAGATAGAGGAATCATGGGTAGTATCGCGATCACCAAAACAAGAGGATTTTGCACGGTCGTCACAAATTGGGCTGGAATCACTGAACATTTTACGGGCTATGGCGGCAAGGCCACCGGAAGTGAAATCAAGGGCGTGAGTATCCTCTTCACTGCACATGAGATGCCTTTTCTTGGCATTGATCTGTCGGTGTCCGTCGGAATGGACATACCGGTCCAGGACGTTGTCGACGGAGGAGTTGGAGTAGGTGAAGGTGTTCCCAGCGGGAGTGAAGACGACGATGGCGATGTCACCTCCGCAAAGGGTTACGAGTTCGGAGGCCTTCCTGAAGAGGCCTTGACGCCTCTTGGAAAAGCAAACTTGCCTGGCCTTTTCATTTGCAATCTTCTTAATCTCCATCTTCCGCTTTCCCTTTCCCTTTGGCCTTAAGCTTCTATTTGGATTTCCATCGCCGCTGCTGATGCTTCTATCCTCGTTATTCTCTGCCATGAAAATGTAAGGAGTGCAGCTTCTTCTCTGAAATTTCAAAAGAATGCTTCCTGCAATTTATGAATACAGTCTTAGAAACAAAAATTGATATTCAATCACTAAACACGATTAAATCAAACGCATTAGAAAGTCTCCTGGATTATAATATGAAATAACGTACGTATGAGATGCACAACTGACGCAAGAGTTGGCTCCTGTGAGGTGGTGACACGGTTCCAATAGGGAATCATGGTATCGGAAACTTGCTTCTCTTTTATGGAACAAGTTTCCAGTTCTTTCACTACTATGAGTGATTGCTCCATCATTGTGACAGATTAGAGTCATTTTATAATGCTTTTCAGTATCTTATTTTAATGAATTTTCACTATGTAAGATCGATATTTTTTCAGAAGGATAAGAGAATAACAGTTAATGAGGCTGAAAGAAAATCATTAGAAACATACACCGAAAAGCCGAATCATTTTTATCTTTGTGCCTATTGTTTGCACAGAAATCAAAACTGAAATTTGTCTATACTTGTTATGATTAGACTGAAACTCATCATTAAATTAACCTACATGAACTAATGACTGCCAACGTAAACAGCAAATGCCAACACCATCAATTCTGTCTTTCTTTTACTTTTCAAATTAAGCAACAAATTGTAGTTATTATGCAACATATATCACCAATCTTCAGTAAATAGCAAGAGAGGAGGAGCTTTTGGAGCAATGAGAACACGTCCTACCAGGCATGCTCGTTATCAGATTTCTTCACATCCGAAACCAAAAGCTGAAACACCATAAATACACCAGAATCTGAGGTAATGTATATGAATATACGTTGGACCAAGCTAAGGTGCCCGTGATATATATATATGAATCGATTTTCATGTGTGCGTATCTATACTGAACCAAAAGCTAAAGATCGCCGCTATATGCTTCAGACCAGTATGGTGTCAACAATAAACCGACTAAAATGAACACCCACAAATAAAAAGATACAGAGCCGGTTTCTTAAAAGAGCTCTATATGCATGGACGTAGGTATCACAGAGTGATTACAAGCGTCAGTACCTTATTGAAGAAAAGGAGAAAGTACCATTCACAAAGAAAATCTGATTAAGGAATCAAAACGTTTTTCTTATCTAACAATTCATGCATCGAAATATCATTTTCTTTACGTCCTAAATCTATGCGAACTATCCAAATGGAACGAACCCAAGTCACAAATTAACCCACAAGTTGATAATTTAGAGCAATCATTCCATGTCTACCATAACCATTCGGTTCGAAGGAAACGACATGGAAAGCCCGCCTTCCACCTATAGTTGTGATTCAATTCTGTATGACCAGGCCGCTTCAAATCTGAAGGGCCTGTGTTGGAATGGCTGAGAATCTCTGCATCGTGTTCAAAGGATTGGGTGATGGTCCGAATAGGCCATCCTAGGGAGCACCAATTATCTGAGTAGCCGTTCAGTTAGATCGCACAAAGAAACCGGAGACAAAAAGCCGATTGACGTATGTTCCAAATATTTCTTCGTTCTCAATACAAATGAACAATAATCGGCAAAGTGAAAAAGAGCAAGGAACCCGAACCCAACTTAGTGAAAACGCTAAGAGCAGGGCGACAACATGGATTTCTCTCATGAAACACCTACAATAAAAAGTGAAAACCTTCACCGAACCGAGAGAGGACGAAGAAGATTTACCCCGCTATCTGCAGCACGAGATGCTACCGAGCTCTTATTGATGGACGCCGGCCGGCAATCGGAAGGGGAGGAGCAAACAAGGCAGCAGAGCGTGCCGGAGAACAGAGAGAGAGAGAGAGGTCGCTTAGTTAACTTTCTTAATTCCTTAGCCAACTTTAAAAGGGATCTTAGCCCAGCGGGTTAGAAAGAGCGCGGATTCGGTTGGGATATTCAAAAATCTTGTCGATCTGATTTTCTTACAAAGGTATCTTCATTTGTTTAAAATTATTCACTCGATACGGTATTACATTACCGCATCTTGTCCAAAACAAGACATCATGAAAAGAGATTTATAGGCCTATCAAGATTATGCACATATCGCTTGACACAAAGACGAACACCGTGACATGAAAATGACTAAAAAAATTACTAAAAGTAACACAAACGAGTATTGTGCCATGTTACAATGAGCATCTCAAACAAACATGAAATGAGACAATAAGCAGGACCAAAAGATAAAGCTCATATGGTGCTATATTGTGCCATCTTAAACTTGTTATGATATCACTTGTTGTAGGCTTCAAATTTTTTATGATACTAGCTCAAAATTTTAAACTACACGTAGTATGAGGCCTAAACTTGTTATGGGATCTAGTATGTTGTAAAATTTAGCGTTTTGTTTTGTTTTGAATTTTGTTAGAAGGTATCATAGCTAGCAGCCAATCGTGATGTTGCAAGGATATTGGTGTCTTGCGAAGGAGCGTGATGCCCATTTTGGATTTGGATTTCGAGACCTCAAAGCCAATTGTTAAATGGTTTTCCTACATTTCAGTTAATGCAATTATTATCCGATTCATTTGCCCATACGTTCAGTATCCCACACTGTTAGGAATTTAAACATATAGGATTCAATATAGACAATACCTCCCTCCCCTCCCCCCCTCCCCCCTCTCTCTCTATATATCCCCGTGAACCAGCCTGATGCAGCCCACCTTGACCCTCAGGGACAGATTGGCCAGGTCTTCACCAAACAACCAAATCGCTCTTTTTGGTTTTCATGGTCATGCTGATGGGTGGATTAATCTTAAACAAAAACAATATAACTTGATGCCCTTTGAGGATTTTGAAAAAAACAATTTTTTGTTTGATAATTATTTTCAATCCACATAAAAGGAAACCATATATCATCTAAAATGGCCTTCAGAAGAAAGGTCGCTAGTTTGATACTGGGATTGTCTGGCAGAGCAGAGGTCTTCCCAGCCCCAGCTTGACAACTGAGAAATAGGTTTTCATTTGTGCTGGTAGTTAATTATTTTTATATAGAGCAGAGGTGTGTTTGTTTGCATCCAATTTAATGAGAATATCATGATTGTATAGTGTATTTTACATTCAATATTCTGCTACCCATTTGATCCAGTGTTTGTTGGCATCCAATTTTTATTATAGTTGCCTTTAAAACAATTTTTTTGTTGTTGTTACAATGAAAGAGTTGAAGCCTAACATACAACATAGGCTATGCTGAATTAGTCTCACAGATACACATACTCAAACATGCATCTAATAATGATCACATTGTATCCATCCATTGAGCATATATATATCATTTCTTATATTTCGATGGAATGCATGTACTCTTTTCCTTACAATGTAATGAGCTCATGGTAATTGATGACTTTTTTAGAGCTATCAGTCTCACATCTAGCATGTACCCGCGGCCTATATTTTCTCTCCCCCACTTTAAAATTTCTAGATCTGCCCCAGTAAAGGATGTCCATGCATATAGAGCTCTTTTAATAAAGCATCTCTCTATTCTTTTATTTCTGGGCGTTCATTTTAGTCGATTAACTCTATGATGGTTTATTGGTGATACCATAGTGGTGTGAAGCATATAGCGATCTTCAGCTTTGGGTTCAATATAGATACACACAAATGAAAATAGATACATATCTATTGAAATCTAATAATGGGCACCGTAGCTTGGTCCAACATATATTCATATATATTGTCTCACTTTGGGACAAAGTGTCTCTGAAATACACAAACATACATGAACCAGTGCTGCTTTGAAATGGATATTTATAATTTTATATCCATAAGACAGCAGTCCTTTGTCATTGATTAGCAGAATCTGTCTCTCTCTCTCTCTCTGTCTCTCTCTCTGTCTCTCTCTCTCTCTCTCTCTCTCTCTCGCCCGCGCGCACACACACGCCTATTTGTCATTGTGGTATGTTCATACATTTGTGTACGCACACAGATACTGTTAATGACGTAATTAGGAGCTCAATCTTTTCTATGAGACCAACCGAATAGCTCAGGTTTTCTTTTAATCAGCAAGACAGAGAAACACCTCTAGCTCTCTCTCATATGCCTCTTTGTCATTGCATGGTACCTTCGTGCTTGTGTACATGTGCACAATGTATGACATGATCATGAACTTAGTTGAAACTTTTCCATGGGATGAACAAAGAGCTTGAGTGCACATTTAGATCAGCAAAAACAAGCGGCTTTTGTATTATTGCTGTTGCTTATACAAACTTATGCAGAAAAATTCATTCAAATAAAAAAATGCAGAAATAGTGGGATTGTTCTTCAATATTTTGGATGGAGATTTCAGACTTTTGGGTTTAATATATGCTAATTTCATATATGTTCTACAAGTGCCTTCTCATTTGGTTTAGTTTTGTTGCATTAAGTATATACAACCATCTATGCTAATTTCAGATATGTTCTTTAGGTTTATTTTCTACTTTAAACAGTGAAATTCATTAAAACAAGTTACTAAAAGGCTTTGGAAAATGGATCTTAATCCATTCACAATGATGCGGTGATCACTCATAGTAGTGAAAGAGTTGGAAACTTGTTCCATAAAAGATATCCAAGTTTCCGGTACCATGATTCTGCATCGGTATCATAGTAGGACACAAGCGGCAGCACTTGGATCAGTCGTCAATCATGCTTTATTTTATATTATAAACCAGGAGACTTTCCAATGTATTTGATTTGATAAAGTTTAGTGATTGTATTAATTTGTTTTTTCTAAGACTATACATGTAAATTGCAGGAAACGTTCTTTAGAAACGTCAAACAAGAAACTGCATTCCTTCTTACGCTTTCATGGCAGAGAATGAGAGGGACAGAAGCATCAACAGCGGCAGTGAGAATCAAAATGGAAGTAAAAGGCCACAAACAAAGGGAAGACAGAAGATGAGATTAAGAGGATTGCAAATGAAAAAGCCCGGCAAGTTTGCTTCTCCAAGAGGCGTCATGGCCTCTGAGATTGTAAGCCTTTGTGGAGGTGATATCGCCTTCGTCGTCTTCACTCCTGGGAACACCTTCACCTAGTCAACTCCTTCGTCGACAATGTCCTCGATGGATGTGTCCATTCCGATGAACACCAACAGATCAATGCCAAGAAGAGGCATCTCATGTGCAGTGAGGAGGATAGTCACGCCTTTGATATCATTTCCGATGACCTCGCGGCCATAGCCCGTTAAATGTCGAGTGGTCCCAACACCATTTGTGAAGACCATGCAAAATCCTCTTGGTTTGGTGGTCACAACACTAACCATGATTCCTTTAACTTGACTCCTAGCTGCAGCTTCGGTTTCTGGCATTACTAGAAAACTCAAAAGGGTAAAAAGGGATCGATGTGATCATTTATAAGGTTATCAAAGCAATAATCATCTTCAAGGCTGCTCATCTGGCCAATCATGGAACGAAGACCAGAAACAGTGCAATGATCATTACCATTCAAATAAGAAGAGCCATTAGGAATAGGGTGAGGATTAGAAACAGCCACCAAAGTCATGAAGAATGCAACTAGGTGTGGATGTAATGGAATCAAATTCGGTGAAGGCGGCAACTCGTATCAGCATTCATGGAACCAAGATCAGAATAAAAAAAAAATCATGCTTATGAGCCTTTAGGAACTGGGTACTCAAAAAAGATGAGCCCTTAGGAACTGGGTTAGAACAAGAAACATAAAAGAAGTCATCAAAGCTGCAGCTGGGAGTCAAGGTAGAGAAATCATGGTTAGTATTGTGATCACCAAACCAAGAGGATTTTGCACGATCTTCACAAATGGTGTTGGGAACACTCGAAGTGATTGAATTAATTTGTTTTTCTAAGACTAGTAAATTCGAAGTGCAGAAACTGGCACCTTCTGTTGCCAGAGGTCGTTTTCTTTCCGTTTCTTTAGTGTTTTCTTGTAGAAAGGCCAAATTTGGTTACTGAACTTGTTTGTTTCCAGATTAAGATTCAAAGTTGTTGGTTTAGTGAGTCACTCCTAAATTGAAGCAGACCGCACACCTGCAAGAAGTTAACAAATGTTTTAATGGTCAATTAAGTTGACACAGGTGCACTTCTGATGTATTCATGAAAGCAATCTTGGAAGGATAGTCACAGAAATTGAAAATAGTTTTCAATGTCTGGAGAGCACATTGAAATGGTCCTCTGAAAACAAACAGTTTCTGTGTATAGTTATATATATAGTGTTTAGAACACATTTTATTGGGATTTCTCTTTTTCAAAATGTAGTATGTGAGATGTAAAGCTTTTCGTGCAAAAGACATTTTGAAGCTCTTTACTATCCTCAGAAATTTCAAACCAAAAGCATTTAGCAATAGATTTCGTTTTGAAGGTGAGCTACGAATTTATAGTAAATGATGCACATCAAGTATGGTGGAGGATAAATGTCTTTGTAGATGAGAGAAGTGCTCATCTTCCCTCTCTAAGAGTAACCAAAATACGTTTCCCTTCCGTGAAGCATACTGAATCCTTCACTTGGTAAACCAACGTAAGGTCTACGAAGCTGAATTTTCACAGGTTCCCATTCTAGAAAAGTAATTTCAAATAAATTTTGAGAAAATCTTGAGAACAAGGTTTGTGGCAATTCCCGGAAGCAATGATTTTCTCAGAGAAGGTTCCATCATTTGTCCCCTGTTAAATGCAAAAGCAAACTATTATAGCTGTCTCAGTTAGCATTATACAATATGGTATTTTCTACCATTGAATTGCAGGGGAAACTATAACACATCGGTGCAAGCCACAATTATCTATAGAGAGCTGAGCTGGTGGTATCAAACAACAAGGTATAATATTAAATTGCTTAAGATAAATGAGATTCGTAATTTATTCAAGCATTAAATGAAAGAATTATATACAATATATTGAAAATGTTGACTACTCTTCTTTGTACTTCTATTCTAACTGTATGCTTTTTAACTTTTGCAAGTTTCATGGCACGTCTCATGTTTTCTATGACAAAACCCTTAAATTCTGAAATGCCTCAGGGACTCTTGATCAACCACTTCTTAGCCTTAAAATCTGAAATGCGGTTGCACGATGATTACTTCGATGTCATTGGCTATGGGGAATTGTGCAAGAAGGGACCTCGCCAATTGGTTCGGTATGTTTCATAATTCTATTAGTCTTTATTATCTGTTTGTTGATATAAGCTCTGTTCCATATGATGTCATTCATTTCTTTATCTTGTACTAGTTGCAAATAACTGTGGTTCATTTCATCTAACAATTATCTATTGGAGAAACTAGGTTAAGGAGAAGACAATTGCTGCAAGGTGAACCGGCGTTAAGACCATCATTTTCCCATCTGCCAATCGGAGGGACTTTGACGAGCTTGCACCCAATGTGAAAGAAGGCCTTGAAGTCCATTTCACAGATAGTTACAGTCAGATTTTTTATTTTGCATTTACCAGTGAGCCCACAGAAGAGGAACATGCTATGCCTGAGTAGATATTCCTTCCACTGATGATCCTTTCTTCTTTTCCTGCCTTCGGAGCTTTGGCTGCTCACGAGAGTAACGAATAATTGCTGAGTCGATTTTTTTTTGAGATGCTCACTTTTGTAGGTGCATTGCATTTCGGCGAATTTAAGGATCCAATTATAACACTTGTAGATGTATTTAACAGAAAATATGATGTAATTCATGTTTCTTGAGGTGTTCGTGAAAGTTCAGATGATCTTGTCCGTAAAATTTGACGTTGTAAGGTTGTGTCCAACAGGTTTAACTCTATCCTCTTTACTGTTTGCTATATCGGTTGTTTTACTTGGCTAGAGATTTCTCAAAGCATACAACTTTCTACCCATTGATGGTGCAAGGAATTCATTGGCAACATAGTGATGGTTTCTTTATGTTTCTCAAATATGGAAGCTTTTTTATCTCCCAGGTAAAGATAGTTGTAAGGCTATATTTTGAATCGGTCCTGCTACTTACCTGTTCATGTAACAGTTGATTGGGGGAGAAATATCCCTCCTGCTATATATATATATATATATATATATATATATATATTAAAAACTTTTTAAAGTACACTCGTGTTGTAAAAAATAATGCGCATATGAGGATGTGAATGATGAGAAGATTCCATTTCTTATATTTATAAAGAGTTTTAACTGATAATGTTAAATAATGATGAGAAGATTCAATTTTGGTGTATAATTTTACACAAAGATCTCCATCATGGGATCTTTGAAATTGATGGTTAAAATTTGAATTAAATGTATCTTTGTATTTTGTACTTTGCATTTACATTAAATACAAAGTGGTCTAAATTTCTATTATCGATCTAAAAAATTGAATGCAAATAGTTACGTACTAAAAGTTAGAGTCCAATTGCATTTTTTTCTGGACCTTAGAAACGCTACGTAGAATACTACCCAAATCCAATTTGATTTGGGCAGCACGAATCCGATTCAACCCTTCTCTCGTACATGGATTCTAAGTTTCTATCTTGGACCTATTTAATATCAGCATTTAATTTCAAAAGCACGTCTTGTTTTACTATTTGAGATCAGCATGCTTCATTGGGGGATAAATTCACCCTCAAACCCAAATGCCTTGGGCATATAATCTTAAAACGACGCAGGCCCAAACATATGATCAAAGGTAGATGGTTGAAATTTATTTAGATTTGCTAGCACCTAAGTGTGTTAATATGTATATATGCATGGTTCATGCTAACATATTCAAACAAATTTCAATAATTTAATTTAAAAGATTCATGGTTCAGGTTTAAATTCAAAAAATAAATAGTTCCTTTTGAACCAAGTACAGTTGCAAAAGTATTTTTATTTTTTAAATTCAAATATCAATAATCCACCATTCAAACAATTTATGTTTAAGTTAGATTGTTGAAATTTATTTGGATGCGCTATCATGTAATATTGCTACTTCTTTGATCCATCTCAAGGGTGAAGATTGCATGAACTTAAGTCATTAATGTGGACGTCAATCTGAAATTGATGCGCTCTCATTTGAATAATGGTCAAGGTGTCTATGACAAGTCAAATGATTATGTGGGACTATCGTATAAGCTTGAGTCTATCTCTTGTTAAAATGACGCAAACATGGAGAGACGGAAGCCAAATGCACTAATGCCGGATCAATTGCTTTTGAGTGTTATAAGTATAATAATAACATTTTTTATGCTTTTCAAAAACCATTAAAAATTATAACCGACATGCATACCATTAATTAACATTTGGTTTGATTTGTTCGATTGCAAAGTGGAGTTAGACAAACCCAGCGCAAATGAGCATAACTCGGGTTAATTGACATTTGGTTTAGTCTTATCTTTGTGTGATTAACAGAAAATATTGATGTAAGGTTCTGTTTGAGGGAGAAGAAATGTGATAAGTGGGTTTTGGATCAGGTCCAGATCCATACCCACAACTAGTTAGCCCTTAGGTAGTCCAACTGAAGTTGGCAGTTGTGGCTTTCCGACTTTGTTTGTTTCTCTCAAACAACTCTCTCTCTCTCTCTCTCGCACACACTTGGTTGCTCTGTGCATCGAGTAGGAGGACGTTGCATCTCAAATGTAGGCCTCATCACAACTCATGTTAAAAATATGGATACCTTCTACGTAATTTGTTCACTATATTGAGACGATGGTGTAGTGACACTGACTTCTTTACTTACACCAGTTCATAATATAGAAACCGTCTTCTTAATTGATTAAACAAATTTGAGTGAAGGCATAGGAGCCCTTGTTTAATTTTTATTGTGTTTGAGCTCTTCAATCTGTAGCTGATATGGGATGCCTTAACGAAATTCTCATAAAATCTAAAATCCATAGTAAAACAACTGAAAATTTTATGCCCATTGTAGGGAGCCATGCAATCCTCCTCCTTTCACATTCGGGCTCGGAACAAGCCATGACCGAGTTAGTTTTCATGTTATTAGATAAACAAAATATTGATTGTTAACATTGATTTAATTCATTTATTTGGACCAAGCTATGTTCTATAGCATAAAATTCAATTGGCATTGGAGCTTCATAAGAGCTTAGGAAAAATCGGTCACAACCAAAAACCAAACTGAAATCCACCAAGTTTTTTATCCTATGCACACTCCTCGACACCGATAAAGATGTTGATATGGATATAGTTACATATACAATTATTTTAAATGGATATGGATGCAGATATCCAATACAAGGATGGTTTTAGTAATTTTATCGTACATATGTTTACTTTCTATTTTTCTTTCTAGAACTTACCACACCAACTTAAGTTTTGCAAAGTAGCTCTTAGCCATAAGTCTCCATCATACCTCAACATACAAAGACATATTTTCAAATAGAATCTAATCAATATCTATCACATTAGTTTTTGATGTAACGAGGCATGTTGTAATTAGAAAATACATATTTTCAAATAAAATAATCAATATCTATCATCTTAAATAAAAAAATAAAAGAAATATATCTCATGACTATTATTAAGTTGTAGGAAAGTTTGAAGCCTTCATTTTCTCTAAAGTGGATAAGTTTAGACTATTATTAACTATTTTTCGTATTACCACCTCATCGAGGAGCTTCAACTTGACTTCTTGCCCAAGTGATTGTCGTTGAAGTTTTCTCATTAAGATTTACAGCGCTTCCAATAATAACGTACAAGGTGTCTATGACCAGTCAAATGAATATGTGGGCCCATCGTGTAAGCTTGAGTCTATCTCTTGTTAAAATGACGCAAACACAATGGATTATCGATAAAATATTTATTTGCTCTTTTTTTGGGCAAAATAATAAAAGGTGTCAAAACAGGTCAGGCCCGAGGGGTGCTACGGCCGAAAAATGTAGGGCCAAATGGCCTGTTCCAACTATTCCTGAGGGTCAAGGTGGGCTGCATCAGGCTGTTTCATGGGGCTATAAGTACCTAGGTATATATATATATATATATATACCATAAGGTCTTTTGTGCATAATTTTACAATTATACCATACACCCATAAATATCTTACATAAATGAAGTCTTATTTTGGACAAGTTGTGGTAATGTACAACCACATCGAAATGATTAATTTTGAACAAATGAAGATAAAATCAGATCGATATGCTTTTTGAAATATCTCAACTGAATCCGCGCTCTTTCTAACCCGCTGGGCTAAGATCCCTTTTAAAGTTGGCCAAGGAATTAAGAAAGTTAACCAAGCGACCGCTCTCTCTCTCTCTGTTCTCCGGCACGCTCTGCTGCCTTGTTTGCTCCTCCCCTTCCGATCGCCGGCCGACGTTCATCAATAAGAGCTCGGTAGCATCTCGTGCTGCAGATAGCGGGGTAAATCTTCTTCGTCCTCTCTCGGTTCGGTGAAGGATTTCACTTTTTATTGTAGGTGTTTCATGAGAGAAATCCATGTTGTTGCCTTGCTCTTAGCGTTTTCACTAAGTTGGGTTCGGGTTCCTTGCTTTTTTTCACTTTGCCGATTATTGTTCATTTGTATTGAGAACGAAGAAATATTTGGAGCATACGTCAATCGGCTTTTTGTCTCGGGTTTCTTTGTGCGATCTAATTGAATGGCTACTCAGATAACGGGTGCTCCCTAGGATGACCTGTTCGGACGATCACCCAATCCTTTGAACACGATGCAGAGATTCTCAGCCATTCCAACACAGGCCCTTCAGATTTGAAGCGGCCTGGTCATACCGAATTGAATCACAACTATAGGTGGAAGGCGGGCTTTCCATGTCGTTTCCCTCGAACAGAGTGGTTATGTTAGACATTGAATGATTGCTCTAAATTATCAACTTGTGGGTTAATTTGTGATTTGGGTTCGTTCCATTTGGATAGTTCGCATAGAATTAGGACGTAAAGAAAATGACATTACGATGCATGAATTATTAGATAAGAAAAACGTTTTGATTCCTTAATCAGGATTTCCTTTGTGAATGGTATTTTCTCCTTTTCTTCAATAAAGTACTGACGCTTGTAATCACTCTGTGATAAAGGACGTCCATGCATATAGAGCTCTTTTGAAAAAGCGTCTCTGTATCTTTTTATTTCTGGGTGTTCATTTTAATCGGTTAACTGTACGATGGTTGGTTTATTATTTACACCATATTGGTCTGAAACATATAGCGGCGATCTTCAGCTTTTGGTTCAGTATGCATACACACACATGAAAATGGATATATATATATATATATATATATATATATATATATATATATATATATATATATATATATATATATATATATATATATATATATTCGAGCACGCCTGCATAGGACGTGTTCTCATTGCTCCAAAAGCTCCTCCTCTCTTGCTATTTAACTACAGTTTGTTGCTTAATTTAAAAAGTAGAAGAAAGACACAGAATTGATGGTGTTAGCATTTGCTGTTTACGTTTTCAGTCATTAGTTCATGTAGGTTAATTAATGATGAGTTTCAGTCTACTCATAACAAGTATAGACAAATTCCAGTTTTGATTTCTCTGCAAACAATATGCAGAAAGACAGAAATGATTTGGCTTTTCGGTGTTTCTAATGATTTTCGTGCAGCCTCATTAATTGTTATTCTCTTATTCTTCTGAAAAACTATCGATCTTACATAGTGAAAATTCATTAAAATAAGATACTGAAAAGCATTAGAAAATGACTCTAATCTGTCACAATGATGGAGCAATCACTCATAGTAGTGAAAGAACTGGAAACTTGTTCCATAAAAGAGAAGCAAGTTTCCCATACCATGATTCCCTATTGGAATAGTGTCACGTCACAGGAGCCAACTCTTGTGTCAGTTGTGCATCATACATACGTTATTTCATATTATAAACCAGGAGACTTTATAATGCGTTTGATTTTATCGTGTTTAGTGATTGAAAATTAATTTGTTTCTAAGGCTGTATTCATAAATTGCAGGAAGCATTCTTTGGAAACTTCATAAAAGAAGCTGCGTTCCTTCTTACATTTTCATGGCAGAGAATAACGAGGATAGAAGCTTCAGCAGCGGCGATAGAAATCCAAATAGAAGCGATAGACCAAAGGGAAAGGGAAAGCGGAAGATGGAGATTAAGAAGATTGCAAATGAAAAAGCCCGGCAAGTTTGCTTTTCCAAGAGGCGTCAAGGCCTCTTCAAGAAGGCCTCCGAACTCGTAACCCTTTGCGGAGGTGATATCGCCATCGTCGTCTTCACTCCCGCTGGGAACACCTTCACCTACTCCAACTCCTCCATCGACAACGTCCTCGACCGGTATGTCTGTTCCGACGGACACCAACAGAACAAAGCCAAGAAGAGGCATCTTATGTGCAGTGAAGAGCATAGTCACGCCCCTGATTTCACTTCCGATGACCTTGCGGCCATAGCCCGCAAAATGTGGAGTGGTTCCAGCACAATTTTCGAGGACCGTGCAAAATCCTCTTGTTTTGGTGATCGAGATACTATCCACGATTCCTCTATCTTGACACCCAACTGCACTTTTCATGACATCATTGCCGTTTCTAGTTCTAACCAAGTTCCGAATGGCTCTTCTTCTTGGAGTGATGATTATTTTGCTTCTTCTGATCTTCGTTGCATGAATGCTGAAACAAGCTACTGCAATCTTCAGGGTGGTTATAATTATGACATCGATGGTTATAATATCGAACTTGATCCGCTTACCTC
The DNA here is from genome assembly GCA_036023115.1 of Brasenia schreberi. Classification (NCBI taxonomy): domain Eukaryota; kingdom Viridiplantae; phylum Streptophyta; class Magnoliopsida; order Nymphaeales; family Cabombaceae; genus Brasenia; species Brasenia schreberi. The sequence continues at coordinate 15,266,247 of JAYKKT010000081.1, read as the reverse complement.
CACACCTGGGTGCATTCTTCATGACTTTGGGGCTGTTTCTAATCCTCATCCTTTTCCTTATGGCTCTTCTGGTGTTGATCATTCTGGTCTTGGTTCCATGAATGGCAAGACGAATAGCCTTGAAGATGATTATCACTTTGATTACCACATTGATCCCTTCTTACCCTTTTGAGTTCTCTCAGTTCTCTACTATGTGCGCCGGCTTTCTGAAGATTTTGTATCTATGTATACCTAACCATTTTAAGATACATATTCATGAGCATCTGGAGATCTTGGCCCGACTTTTTTCTCAGGCGATGATGATGATGATGACGTGCTTACGTCTATGAATTATTTTGCTGTATATATTTACTTTCTTACTTTGGTCTGTTTAGCCACGTGTGTTTGTAGATTGATGTCAAAGATCTTTTTAACTTTTCCTGTGTCATTCATGTTCTGCCACTGATAAGTTGGTAAAGTTAATGTACTAATTGCGATTTCAGTTAATGCTATTTCCTTTTTCTTCAATTCAGATCCTGGCTGCTTTCTTGTGTTTTGCATATTAATGGGAAGAGCATTATTGTGCAGGTTAACATGAGGTACACAAGCCTCATTCTAATTAATAAGATTACATGGTTCTTGTGACAGTGCTAACTTGCTCTTAAGGTTTAAGATATCCCCTTTTAGTAAATTAAGATGTGCAAGTGGCATATGATGAACTAATATGTACTTCATTTCAACGTGGATCAGGGTTATGCATATATAGTATGCATGAAATATTTACATCTGTTCTACTCTTCTTCTTTCTTCAATATTAGATTTCCATATTCGCCATATATTAGGTTGATTCACATAATGCCTTGACAGTGTCAACCCTTCTATTCTCAAGCTCATGAAAAGCTAACTGCACAAGCCAATCAAATGTTTCAAAAAGCAACTCAAACCCAACTGCGAGGTGAATTTAGTTTAGAATGAAGAGAAAAGGGGAAAGAGAGAGAGAGAGAGGATGATGATGATGATGATCTGCTTTTAGAACCATGCTTAATTGCATCACAGAATCAGGAACTGGTACAGTTAATTATATGAAATGAAAATGTCTTATTGTCTCGCTGGTTTAAGAGAAAAACCTTTGGATCGAGCTTACACATCCACCAAGCAAAGGTCTATTGTCTCGCTGAATGATCTTGGTACTCGATTAGAAATGAAAATGCGCTTGAACCCTCTTCAAGTCCTGTAGGAAGCTTGATCTTCAATCAACACGCACCGACTTCGATGTCCAATCAACGAATTCGAAGTTAAAGTCTGCATGAACGCAAATAAAACAATGAGAATCTTGATTGCATTATTTGTGCAAGATCAAGCCTATGCTAGGTTCAATCGAACCTGGGCTCATGGTTCGTCATATGAGGGCGCCCAATTTGAACCGTTATTCTCTTTCATATAGAGGTGGCTTCATCGCACGCGCATCAGACGACACATGGGCGGAGAAATGTGCACCCGACGCTCCTTGTAGTGACTTGAGTTTCCTTTGTACATGTGAGTCTTGTACGTAATTGTAATCGGATGGAACTAGGTCTATCCAAGTCCATAGTCGGGTTGGGACTAGACTAGGGTGGATTAGTGGGTTAATTAAGTGTAGTTAATCCTAACTAAGTGGGGTTAGTAGGAAAGAATATTCCTTAGAATATTCTTTCAGCCACTTAACAACTAGGGGCTATGAGATACACTCAGCCGGGGTCTATAAATACCCATGGAGTGGGTACTTGTGATTCATTCCTTTACATTCCTTGAATAGGATTCATTCCTTGGAAAGAGAGTGAGTAGAGCCTAAGCCTTGAGAGACTTAGCAGCCTCCCTTAGGGAGTGAGAAGCCCACTCACGAGTGAGTATCAGATCCTAGCTAGTGTGAGACTCGAGTGTTAGCATTCCAGCTGAATGCAGTCATGTGTCCTGTAATCTGTAATCTTTCTTGAATAAAAGCTTGAGAACGAACTTTACTTCTGTGTTATCTTAGTGAGTGTTACTCCAGCCTGCGGGTGTGCGCGTAGAGCCGAGAGAGCATGAAAGACTTCCGCAAATCACGAACGGGATATAGTTGAGAGGAAACCCCAGTTGGACGCCAAATCTGCCAGGAGTTCACTGTGTTCTACGCGTCTGAGAATCGGTTCGGTTCTTGAAGAACAATGCTGGAAAGTTGGCCGGCGTGAACGTAACTGTTCGATCTGCAATTGTGCTTATCTAGCATGAAATGTTGAATTCTCAAACTCATAAGAGGTTGATCTAACATTACTAAGGTGTAATGAAGTTAGATCTGTTAAGGAATCACTCAGATCGAGTCACATCTATTCATGTACATCTGAAAAATTTCTTGCGGACCTAAAAATTCAAATTTGGAAATTCTGATTCAGTTTCTACGTTAAAACATGTTGTTCTTACTTGCTTGGATTAAGATCAATATTAATTTGATTAAGTATAAGTAAAAGAGGTTCAGTACAGCACGAGATAGCGATTCCTCACCAGAATTCCACGAAACGTTGGCCGAAATCGGTTAGAGTTCAGCTTGAAGCGATGACAGACAGAAACGCAGCGGTTGGAAACTGCCGGTTTTGTATAGTTAGTTTTGGGGGTTAAATCTGGGTGTTTTGTGCTGTAATTTGGTGTGTGTAATGTCCACTTACCATAGTTGATCAGACTGTTTGGAATTTCTAAATTCAGGTTTGGCGTTGGGTCTGAATTGTATTGCAAAGTAGCTACAAATTTAGCTGCAGGGAAAAATAGTTTCTGCTGTAAAAGTCGGGCGTCTGTTAGTAGTGAGCCGTGTACAGTCAAGTGTGAGTGATACCTTGTAATAGGCATTGTAAGAGGAAGCCATAGCTTACACTAGATGGGGAAAGCACGGAAGGAGACAACTGAGGAGGCGAGGTCTTCAGGCAGGCCTTCCACTGAAGATGTTCTGCTACAAACTCTACAGCAATTGTCGATTCTGCGGGTGACTCAGACTCAGCTACAAGAGAGCCACGAGAGGTTGGCTATGCAGGTGGGTTCGTTGTAGGTACATCAGTTCCAAACTCCACCAGAAGTGGTTCGACCACAAGAGCTCAATCTGATTCAGCCAGTAAGTGAGCGTGAAACGGCACGCGTTACTAACCTTGCACCTTTAAAACTTAAGGTTCGAGAACCTGCACCGTTTGGGGGAGGTCGAGATAGAAAGTTGCTGGAAAACTTTGTACGAGACTTAGAGAGGTATTTAACTGTCTCTCAAGTGGTCGAGAACAATCGAGTGTTAGTGGCTATTTTATTTTTGAAGGATGACATGAAGGTTTGGTGGCGAACTAGAGAGCTAGCCGCCACAAGCGGAAGTGCGACTCTCCCTATCACTTGAGATGAGTTCAAAACTGAATTGAAAGTTCAGTTTATGCCCACCAACTGCAACTACTGGACTCTGGAGCTTCTTATGAAGCTCAAACATACAGGAATGCTACATCAGTATGTGCAAATGTTCAGCTCCCTATTGCTGTAAATTCAAAATATGACCGAAGAAGACAAATTGTTTCACTATGAACAAGGTCTCCAGCCTTGGGCTCAGGTGGAGCTAAGGAGGAGGAGTCCTTCGATCGTGTTGGAGGTGATTACAGTCGTGGAAGGCTTTCTGAACCTCCGATCCTCTAAGAGTGAGGGTGATGAATCCACAAGGAAGGAGAAGAAAAATGAGAAATGAAAAAAAAAACAAGAAATGGAAGAAAAAAAAGGTTTAACCGAAAATTCTAAGGAAAAATCGGGTGGGTCTAAGGAGGGAAAGAATGGCCAAAACAAGAGTAAGGGAACGGGTGTTTGTTTCATATGTCAAGGTTTTACTCGAAAGAGGCAAAGGTTACAACCATTCTAGCTGAAGACAAGACGCCAAGGGCTAGCGCCAACGATGCCCAAGCCACCAGCTTCCAGCTCTTGGGCACGACGTGTGTGGGGGATGAACCAGGTTGAAGCTCGATGTTTGTGGAAATGCGCATTGGCACAACCGCGGTGCATGTGCTAGCAAACACAAGCACATCCCACTCCATCATATCCACGATGATAGCCAACTAGTAGGGGTTGAGGCTAGAGCCTTCGAAGCAACAGTTGAAAATGGTCAACACAAATGCAAATAGAGTTGCTGGTGTTGCTAGAGCATGATTTATCTAAGTCAGGTGTTGGAACGGTAGCTTAGATTTCATAGTTAGCACACTCGATTGCTTTGGAGTGATGCTAGGTTATGACTTCTTTCATGGAGCCAAAATGATGGCCGCACCATATCTTGGAGACTTGGTGTGTATCCAGAATAGCCTACATTTGTGCTATAGTGTGACCCAAGTAAGACACCTTCTCTTTCGACATGTGGGGCGATGATATTGTCAATCATGCAAGTCAAAACCGGGTTACTTAAGGGTCACCCCACACTACTCGCGGTTTTGAGAGAGGATGAGAGGGATAGATGTGAAGAGAGAATTACACATGAGGTTGAGGAGGTGTTGCTCATATTCTATAACACAATGCCACCTGAACTTCCCAAAAGTCTACCACCTAGGTGGACGACCGACCATGAGATAGTATTAGAACCGAGAGCGAGAGCGCCTTTCAAATATGCCTATAGGATGAGTCCTTCGGAGTTAGAGGAGCTTAGGAGGCAGTTGGGGAGCTCTTGGATGGAGGTATGATACAACCTGCAAAATCACACTATGGATCACCAATATTGTTATAGAAGAAAGCAGATGGTTCTCTACGGATATGTATAGATTACCGGGTACTTAACAAAGTGATGGTAAAGGATCGTTATCCTATCCCCTTGGTGGTCGACCTATTCTATTATCTTAGAGGAGCGTTGTGGTTCACCAAGTTGGATGTGAGATCGGGTTATTGGCAGGTGTGGATTGCACATGGGGACGAAACCAAGATGGTAATGGTAACAAGATACGGGGTGTATGAGTTTTTGGTGACGTCTTTTGGGCTCACAAACGCACCCGCTACCTTCTATAGACTGATGAACGAAGTATTGGTTGGATTCATCGATAAGTTTGTCATCGTATAACTTAATGACATTGTGATTTATAGTATGAGTCTTGAGGAGCATGTCCGACGTCTTTCATTAATGTTTGAGAGATTGAGATCACATTCCCTTCATGTGAAAAGAGAGAAGTGCGAGTTTGTGAGAAACATTGTACTTTTCTTAGGCACATCATAGGTGGAGGTGAGATCCGCATGGACCCAAAGAAAGTCCATGCTATCGAGGGATGGGAAACTCCTAGGGATGTAGGAAAGCTACGGAGTTTCCTAGGGTCAACCAATTACTATCGAAAGTTCATTCAGGATTTTTCGAAGATAGTTGCACCCTTAACCGAGTTGTTGAAGAAAGAGAGAACTTGAAAGTGGACACCCAAGTATATAGAGTGCTTTGAGGCCCTCAAGGCCATGATTTGTAAGGAACCGATATTGTATCTTCACGACTTCACTAAGCCCTTTGAGGTACATACGGAAGTGAGTGACCGAGTACTAGGAGGTATTCTCACACAAGATGGTTATGCTATAGCTTTCGAGAGTCAAAAGTTGAAAGATGCAGAGACTCAGAATCCCGCATATGAGAGAGAGTTGCTGGCAGTAGTGCATTGCCTATAGATCCGGAGAGTATATCTTGTGGGATCCCACTTCTCTGTCCTTATAGACAATATGGCAAATATGTTCTTCAGGACTCAGAAGAAGCTGAACATGTGTCAGGCTCATTGGCTTGAGATTCTTTAAAAGTATAATTCTGACTGGATGTATAGGTTAGGCAGAGAGAGCGACGTAGCTGATGCCTTGAATTGAAAGAGGATAGATACCCTTATCACCATCACAAGAGTTTGTGGAGAGATAGTAGATCAGGTTAGGCAACACATTGACCATGATACCTCTCATGCACACGTCTTGAACCAAGTTTGGACTTGAGTGACTGAGTGAGATTCAAGATGGCTTAGTATGGACCAAGACGTATTAGTTGCTCATACCCAATGCAGGTGACTTAAGATGTATGCTGATGCATGCGATACACGTCACTAAGTATGTAGGTCATCGCAGGATAGGGCACACGGTGGGCCTCCGGGCACAAGGATGCTATTGGGCCCACACAGTGCGAAACGTTATGGGTGAACAGGTGTGGCTTTAGATACTTGAGTATATCCGGAAGCAAGTGTATAAAGGAAGTCATATGGGGTTGAAACTGAAGTATGATGGACCGTTCAGAGTAACACAATGGGTGGGTAATGTAGCTTATAGGTTGGAGTTATCGGATCGATTGAAGATTCATCTAGTCATTCATGTATCATAACTGAAGAAGTACTTCGAGAAATGTGCACCAGGCACTACTTGTAGTGACTTGAGTTTCCTTTGTATGCGTCTTGTATATGTGAGTGTTGTACATAATTGTAATCGGATGGAACTAGACCCATCCAAGTCCATAGTCAGGTTGGGACTAGACTAGGATGGGTTAGTGAGTTAACTAAGTGTAGTTAATCCTAACTAAGTGGGGTTAGTAGGAAAGAATATTTTTTAGAATATTCTTCTAGCCACTTAACACTAGGGGCTGTGAGATACACTTAGTCGGGGTCTATAAATACCCATGGGACGGGTACTTGTGATTTATTCCTTTACATTCCTTGAATACGATTCATTTCTTGGAGAGAGAGGGAGTAGAGCCTGAGCCTTGAGAGACTTAGTGGCCTGCCTTAGGGAGTGAGAAGCATACTCATGAGTGAGTGTGAGATCCTATCTAGTGTGAGACCTGAGCATTCCAACTGAATGCAGTCATGTGTCCAGTAATCTGTAATCTGTCTTCTTGAATAAAAGCTTGAGAGCGATCTTTACTTCTGTTTTGTCTTAGTGAGTGTTACTTCAGCCTACGTGTGTGCGCATAGAGCCAAGGGAGAGCATGGAAGACTTCCACTAATCACGGATGGGATGCAGTTGAGAGGAAACCCTTGTTGGATGCCAAATCTGCCAGGAGTTCAGTGTGTTCTTCGCATCTGAGAATCGGCTGAAGAAGGAATTGTGCCTTCTTGCCATCACAGGTCAGTTAACCTCGTTTAATGTGAAGATAGAAACTAACCCAGGACAGAATGGGTCTGCCTTGAGAGACTAATTGGACGTTAAAAAAATGGACTAGACATTATTTTCTCATTTTTTGAGCCCAATATATATAGAGAGAGCATAATCCATAAGCACAAACATCAATGCTTAAATCCATTTTAAGATCTTCATCACTTGATCACATGATCAATGATAGAGTTTGAATTTGAAAAGCATTTGATGTACTCCATAACATTTCAAATCTTTACCTTTGATCAAATCGATTAAACAGTAAAAATGTTAAAACAAATTTAAGCATATATGTGGTGTGTATATATGTATGTAAAAATGAGCGTGACCGAACCTGGAGTCCTTCATTGGCTGGAGTGGGCCAAACTATGGCAGCATTTTACCGGTATTAGCATCCATAGCGAATTAAATGTCTTTTTAGCTTTGATGTGCAATTCTGTATCATTAATTGTTGAAAAGGATTTCGCCCATGCTGTGGTTCTCTAGAAAAAGAATTGATGAAAGGGATTGTTTAAATGAGATTACTATAATACCCTCGATGATTCCGAATCACTTGGGACCGGTTTTGGTCAAGACTCTTAAGAGGTATGATTGTCCAACAATCTATGGTTGACTTGGGAACGGGTGAGGGCAGACTTCAGATTAAGGTCTTAAGAGGTATGATTGTCCAACAATCTATGGTTGACTTGGGAACGGGTGAGGGCAGACTTCAGATTAAGGTGGGATGGGATTTAAACGAGGATTGATACGTGCATACCCCTTTTTTCAAAGTTCTCAAATGGTCATTTTTTGTTAATTACCAAAATATCTTTTCGCAAAAATAACCTTGGATTTAAACCAGGATTGATACACACATACCCTTTTTTTCAAAGTTCTCAAAACATCCAGGTCACTTTTCATTAATTACCAAAATATAGTTTCACAAAAATAACCTGTCATTCTCTCTCCTCTTATACGAACTAGGAAACACCTCATTTTCATCCAATTTTCATTTGTTCAAGCATCATTACACGATTTCCAGCAAAAGAATTAATTGAAATCCATCAAAAAAGAAAAAATCTGAAGAAAGAAGAAGAGAAAGAAAGAAAAGAAGAAAAGAAGGATAAGAACAACTGATTTGAAAGGGGTCCATCAATTTATTAAGGTATGGTGTTGATTTGATTTTGTTTTTTGTTCTTTTAGTTGTTTTCATTGATTTTTGAACAATTTTTTATTGAAAAACACATTAGATTTTCTGGCTCAATACGCACACTAAGTGCGTCTCCCAAATGCTAGAGATGCACCCTATACACGTCTCTAATGAAAAGAGACTTTCTCCCCAAGCGTGTCTCCCATGTTTGGGAAACATACCTAGGGTGAGTTTCAATATGATATCATAAATTTTTTTTTGTATATATGGCTCATAGGGCACAAGTAGCTCATAGGAGATACAATGTTTTATTATAAGTAAGACGCTCCCATAAACGACAACAAGGAGAAGAAGAAGCTAACCCTAAGGATATTACGATTGATATTGCAAAGAGTAAGGATGAGGGATCCCCTAATATGCCGAGATAACTCACTAGCTTTGAAGGTAACATTGCTTATAAGATCTGGCAAAAATAAATAATTTCTAATTTTTGTGAATTCTATATTCAATATCAATACTCACTATTCTAATTAAAAATATAAATGTATATTGCAGATAATACAAAAAGTTGTAACAACTCACACACGTTATACTATTATCAAAGCTTGACTAGTGAAAAGAGTGGATGTGAGGCCCAATAATTAGGTTGAGATTGTGATGAGTAGGTTGATTGGGCAGGTAGATTTTCTATATGAAGTGATAGATCATGTGTTTTCTACTTTTATCGAACATTGGCAACCAGACATAAAACATCTTTTATATGCCATGAGTTGAGATGACTATCACATTTCATGATGTTCACTAGATATTTGATCTTTCAATGGAGGGACAACTTTTTTGCCTTAACACAAGAAATAATGAGTACAAGCAAGAAAGATATTTTGAGTGATATGTTGGCTACTCTTCGTGTTAACACCTTATAGTTGAGTTTCGGTTTGACTTCCGATCTAAGTGATTGTTATTGAAAAGATAAACTTATCTCGATAAGATCTATAAGATATGTTGTTCTTGTCAATTTCAGTCCAATAGGAGGTGTTGATTTCTTGTCCATGTCAACCTCTATCAACTACAAATTCATATTTAAAGATACGTCTTGTCATCCCAATTACAAAGCAGACAAATAAAATGAATTAGAGAGATATAAATCTTAGAGGATGTTGCTTATATACAATGAGCATGGTCCACAACAATCAAAAGAAATTTCATCATTGCACTTTTTAAGGTGGGACCGCTTGATTTTTCCTATATGATGTTAAGGAGAGAATATTGGAATTTATTGACGTGGGTTTACTTAGGAGCAATGTTGTAAAAAGTGTATCGATACCTATATCACACTATACACCAATACACCTATATTGTATTGTATTGTATAGTACTGTTCGATAAGGGGTAAATTTTAATTTTATATTAAAAAATTAAAAATATATAAAAAATTAAAAAAAATGTAAAAATTGAAATTAATGAACAAAACATATATAATACAATAAAGAAGCATTCATACCATAACATTAATAAACAACAAAGTTATAATTTATAATCTTCAATAGATTCAAGATTAAAACATTACAATGTTACAAATAAAAGTTAAAACAAAATACAACTATCTACAACATGAATCATAATTAACAAAAGCATTATAATCAACATAGTCAGGATCACCACCATCAACATCATCTTTTTCCTCTTCCTCCTTCACAATTGGATTTGCCCATCCAAGACCTTCATTTTCATAATCATCTCCAACTCTAAGTTATGTTTCGGCTTGTAGTATCCTCTAGTTTTCGTTCTCTAAATTTATAGGGGCTCCTCCTCTACGACCATATCATTAAGAATATCAATATTTTCATTGCTCAATGGGTCATAGAGCACCTTCCTTGCCCTTCTTGCATCCTTTTGCATTTGTATATAAACAAAGAATATTCAAATTATAAAGAATATCAAATATAATATAGTCACATCAATCATTCATTATTAATAAGGTTAAGAAAGAACTAGGCAATAACAAACAATACACATTTTAAAATTATTATCTTTTCATTAACTTCATATTATAAGTTAAATCAATATACCAAATCATGCAATCGAGCATGCTTTAGTATCTTTTCGTGTAAATGCATTCGAAAATGCTTCAATTCCTCTCGCACCCACTCAAACTGCATGTTTGACTCAATATACGTTGAGCAAACCATACCAAGTTTGATGCATGTACATCAAAACGAGTCTACTATTCATCTGAAATAAACCACAATAATGATTAATAAGAAACATTCAAAGTTAATCAATTAATAAGTTAAATCAATATCAATAAAAATACAATACCTAGGTGCATTTACGAGTGGAGTTGGATTGCAATTGGCCTTCCAAAATCTCCAACACTATGTGTATACTTGCTTAACTCTAAATGGATATTGCAATGAGTAGATCAATCTTCAATAAAGTAAATTGCATTCAATATATCCTTTTTTTACTTCTTCCTCTTCTATAAAGTTGTGAGAAAATCAAATAAAAAGGTTAAAGAAATATCCAACAACATGCAAATTATGATCTATTTGGTAGTTCCAACGTGCATAAAATATCTTCCAAACTTTTTTTAGAAGTGACTGCTTGCACTCAAGGTTTGCTTGTATTTCCAATTTGGCCTTATCTATAACATCATATATATAAGGCATAGGAAGCCTATCTTTACTTTGGCATCCTTAAAAATTTGCTGCAATTTTCTCAAAAATTAGCATTGAAAACATCTATCACAACAATCTCCTCCCTCTTTCTAGACCCACTAATAACGCCATTTTATGTATGACAAGACTTTGTAGTAATGATATTCATAGCAAATCTTGTTAATGAAGGCTTAATTAATTTCCTTCTACCTGAATGGATTCACATCAAATGCAATACAAAAGAATGATTATAAATAAACTTTATAACATTTCCCCAAAAGAAAACTATTAAATACCCAGACTCAATTTTTTAGAGTGATGGAAGAATTGATCGAGATGTTACGTAAAAATTAATGCTGGTTGGTTAAAAATGGAGAGGTGAATCAAGTATTCTTTGTAATAAGAAGACACCATTAAAGTTAAAAAGTAAATATTATAGAGCAATAGTTAGATGTACTATGCTTTATGGTTATGAGTGTTGGGCAGTTAATCATTAACATGTACAAAAGATGTATGTGATAGAAATGAAGATGTTGAGATGGATGAGTGATCATATAAGAAAAGACCATATACATAATAAGGTTATTAGAGATAAATTATGTGTGACACCAATAGAGGATAAAATGAGAGAATATCGTTTAAGGTGGTTTGGACATATAGAAACAAGATCAAAAGAAGAACTGTAAGAAGGTATGAAAAACTAGATTTTGAAAGTATTAAAAGAGGTAGAGGATGACCACAAAAGTATTGGAAAGAAATAATAAAGAATGATCTAGCTTATTGTGAGTTAACTGCTAACATGATACATGATAGGGATCTGTGGAAACAAAGAATCCATGTAGTCGACCTCGTCTAGTATGGGAAAAGGCTTAGTTGTTGTTGTTGTATTTATAGTCCCTCTTATTTCATCCACTGTACTCAAATCTTTAAGCATTAAGTCTATACAATGTGCAACACATGGAGTCCATACTAAGAATGTATGGTTTGCCTCAAGTATCTTACTAGTTGCATTAAAATTTATAACATTATTAGTAATGAATTGAACAACATTTGAAACACCTAATTCCTTAATAACTTCCTCAAAAATAGGGAGTAAATTATCTACAATTTTATTAATATGGTACAAGTCATATGATTTCAAAAACATTGTTCCTTTGGGACAATAGAGCAGAAAGTTTACCAAAGACCTACGCTAACCATTTGTCTAACCATGAGCCATAATAAAACATTCTGTATTCTTTCACGACTCCCTAAATTCAAAACTCCATGCATTAACAATATCAACCCATTTTTACAATAACGTGCTCAAAATATGATAAGTAAAGACTCTATAACCCAATTTCATGTTGGCAATAGCATTTGTGATACTTTGAAAAGAAAATCAGTTTACAACATTGAAAGGAAGGTGATTATCATAAAAAAATTCAAATCTACTTTCTCAATTACCTCTTTTGAAGCTATAACTATCTATTGTTTGGCTGAGTTATAGGAGTCGTGCATGAGAAAGAAATGAAGGCAACCCACTACCTCTTGCTCTAGCTCCTCCTCTAATACCCTCATATGCATCGGGCAAGTCGGAACTCTTATAGTGGAACAAGAGTCAATTCCACTGCTACTACCACCATAACCTATACTTTTTCTATTTTCTCGCCTTCTTCTCTCCTCTTTAGCTATCTCTTCTTTCATCTCAACAGTATTATGAAATTGAGTCATCTCTTCACAAGCCTATTACCTTCATACATCAGGATGCAATATTTTTATACTGAATTAACTCGATAAAAAACCATTAAGACAAGAGTGGACAATCAATAAGAAGAAAAAGACTTTTTAGAGGTTAAAATTAACAAAATCTATAAAGGCCCAAATTTTTAAAATGAAAAATCGAGTAAAATGTAAAAGAAAGTAGTATGCCACAGATTTGATAAAAACCCTAGAGATAGGGAGTTGGATTGGATGAAATACTTGACAATCTTATGAATAAACGATAAAATCAATAAGAATAATAATAAGAAGAGGATGTGGGAGCAAGAGAATGACGTGAAAAAGGGTATGTGAAGAAGCATAAGTGATTTCTATAACTTCGAATTTTTGGATTTTATACTAGATAAATCAGTGTTGACTTATACGATACGGGGTATATCATATGATATGGCATAATAAATTGCTTTTTGCAGTATGTGCTCCTTGTATCATATTGTATACTCGTATGATACTTGATAAAATCGCAATTTTTATAACATTGCTTAGGACAACCTCTCAAGGTTGCCATTGGATCTCATTCTCCAATGTTCATTGGTTGTTCTTTGTCTTTGATATATGAAGTTGATCATTGGTTAATCATTTTCTACATGATACCCTAGTAATGTCATATGCCCATTCTATATGTGTTTTGAGGATGTATTCTTTAATAAATTACATGTTTTCATATTGTTGACCATGTGCTTGGAAGGTGCAAGGAAATCCTCACATCTGATTCACAAAATCCTTTGACAGATCCCCAACCTCAAATATAAATTACATGTATGAAATCCTTTTAATGAACAATTAATATATATACATAACCGTTTCAAATTTTGTGTCGTAGATACCACAAAGAACAACAATTAAGATATATACATCAATCCCCTCCCTCTTTCTAGACCAACTAAAAGAGTTTCATTCATCAGATGTAAACAATTTTTTCAATGCATTTTTAAGTATTACAAGACTTTGCATAGTAATAGCTTTCGTTGTAAATCTTGTGAATGAAGACTTAATCAATCCCCTTCCACCTGTCTGGATTCACATAAAATGTAATATAGAAGGATGATTATAAATAAACTTGTAACATTTCTGCATGCATCTATAGTCCCTCTTATTTCATCCATTATACTCAAATCTTCAAGCATTAAGTCTATACAATGTGAAACACATAGACTCCATATTAAGGATAGATATTTTGCCTCAAGCATCATACCAATTGCTCTAAAATTTATAGCATTATCAGTAATGAATTGAACAACATTTGAAGAACCTACTTCCTTAACAACTTTCTTAAAAATAGAGAGTAAATTATCTACAGTTTTATCAATATGGGACAAGTCATATGATTTAAAAAATGTGTTCCTTTGGGACAATAGATTAGGAAGTTTACCAAAGATCTACTTTGACTATTTGTCCAACCATAAACCATAATAGAACATCTTGTATCCTTTCACGACTCCCTATATTTAGAACTCTATGCATTAATAATATTAACCCATTTTTATAATAGTGTGCCCCTTAAAACATGATAAGTAGAGATTGTATAACCCGATCCCACACTAGCAATAGCATTTATCATACTTTGAAAAGAAAATGAGTTTGCAACACTAAAAGGGAGACAATTTTCATAAAAAAATTTACCACACTTCAAATATACTTTGTCAATTACCTCATTTAAAGCAATAACTAATCTAATGCCTAGATGAGCTCCAACAGTCGCACGTAGGGAAAAGAATGAAGGCATCCTAGTACCTCTAGATCTGGCTCCTCCTCCAGTATCCCTAATAGCTATTGGGCAAGTAAGAGCTCTTATAGTAGAACAAGAGCCAACTCCACTGCTACTACCACCAGAACCTAAACATTTTTCCTTTTCTCGCCTTCTCCTCCCCACTTTAACCATATCTTCTTCCATCTCAGTTATATCATGAAATTCATCACGATAATCTTTTCAACAGAAGCATCTTCAAATGGTTGAGACATATTCCAATTACCTATTTATGTCCTTCCTCTCACCCTTAATCTCTTCTTCTCTTTCGAAAATTCTAATACTTCCTCAATCTTTACTGCTTCGGGAATTCAAGAACATGCACTAGCATCCTTCTTTGTTCCCACAAGATGGTTTTTCATACGAGAAATACCACACAATAAATACCAACATGTTTTACTACATTGCAAAACATGCACTTGTTCACAAGTCTATTACGTTCATACACTGAAGTACAATATTTTCACACCGGATCAACTCAATTAGAAGCCATTAAGATAAGAGTAGATAATCAAGAAGAAGAAAAAGGTTTTTTAGAGGTTAAGAATTACAAAATCTATAAAAACTGTAAATTTTTCAAATGAAAAATTTGGTAGAATGCAAAATAAAAAAGGTATTCCATGGATTTGATGAAAGCCCTAAAGATGAGAAGTTGGATTAGGTGAAACACTTGAAAATCTTGTGAATAAACCATAAAATCAATAAGAACAAGAATAAGAAGAGGACATGGGAGCAAATATGGATGGATAGAAGGGTCTCTGCATTTTCAATATAGATGGATACAAAGGGTTAAGGAAGCTAGTCTTACATAATAAGATTCGTATTGGTTCTTGGAATATCGAAACATTATCGATTAAGCTAATGGAGGTGGTAGGTACTATGATTTAGACAAAGATTCATATTCTGCATTTACAAGAAACAAAATGGGTTGGAGAAAAAGCAAGGGAGATTGAGGATACATGTTTTAAATTATAATACTCATGTAAGGAAAAGGCTTGAAACGGAGTTGGTATTATTATAAATAAAGATTTAAAGGATAGTGTAGTAGACATATAATGATATGGCCGAATCATGATGTTGAAATTAATGTTAAGAGCAGAAGTTTTGAATATAGTTTGTATTTACACACCCCAGTAGGACTAGAAGGTAGTATAAAGATGACTTTATGGGAATAGTTAAATAAGATGATTCAAAAAATTCCACAAAGGGAGATGATTTGTTTAGGAGGAGACTTAAATGGACATGTCGGTAAAGATGCATTAAGATATCAAGGCATTTATGAAAACTTTGGCTTTGGGGACATAAATGAGAAAGGTAGAGAGATTTTAAATTGTTCTATGTCATTTGATCTCTTTATAGTTAATACAATCTTCAAAAAATGAGATGAATATTTAATTACTTATAAGAGTAGCTTATCACAAACACAAATTGATTACTTTATTATAGAAAAAAAGATAGAGCGTATTGTAAAGATTGTAAGGTAATTCGAGGAAAAAACTTAAATCACCCAACATCAACTTTTAGTTATGAATTAAAAATAAACAACTGGACAAAGAAGAAAAATGTGCATAAAGTTATTCAGACTAAATGGTGGAATCTCAAAAGCAAAAAAGAAGATATATTTAAACAGAAAGTCCTTCAAGGATATGCTTGGAATTATGTTGGAACACCTTGTGATATGTGCAACAATATGGTTATATATATTAGAAAAGTAGCGAAAGAGGTATTAGGTGAATCTAAGAGAGGTGTGTCGGCATAAAAAGAAGCTTGGTGGTGGAGTGAAGTAGCGCAAAATAAAATCAAGGCAAAGAGGGTATGTTACAAATTACATTATACTAAGAAAACTAGTGAAACTTTAGAGGCTTATAAGAAAGCAAAGAAGAAAGTGAAAAAGGCCGTCAGTAAAGCAAAAGCTAAAATTTCAGAGATTTATATAAAAAACTCAACTCAAAAGAGGGTGAAGAAGATATTTTTAGGATAGTGTAAACACCAAAAAAAATTCTCAAAAAAATTGTACTTTTATATTTTCTTCAATTTTTAAGAAAAATGGTGGTTTTGGGTCTTTTAAGCGTTTTCAAATAAAGACACCTTAAACGAACTTACTTTCACACCAAAATTTTGTAACAGACTCAAAATAAGGATAAATGACACCTCTCTCAAAAAAATCCAATTTTGACAAAGAACTAAAAGAATGATTGCTTTGCCTTCAAGTCCAAATTGGTAAGATTTTGCTTTTTCAAATAATTGCCTTCAAATAAAGAATGGTTTCAAACAAGTTTTCAAAGAAACAAATGAAAATGAGACATTGAAACTAAACCCAAAAATATTTGTCAAGTGTCAAATTTACAAAAACCTTTGAAATTCAAAAACAAATCAAATCCAAATCAGACCTCAAAAACTCACTCAATTGAGGATAGTCCTACTGTGAGACCCTATACTCATCCAAAGGGTTAAAGCAGTCTGACACCCTATACCCAAGGGTTAAAGAGGTTCAAGAACCTACACCTATCGAAAGAGTTAAAATGGTCCGATACCCTACACCCAACAAAGGGTTAAAGTGACTGAAATAGTAAAGACTAGCTCACAAAGTGAAAGCAAATCACCCATGCAAACAAACATTGGGAATGAGATTTAATTGTTTTTCAAAAAGAATATTTTAAGATTTCATTAAAACTCGATGTTTTCAAATATATTTCAAATGAAATGGTTTTAAATAATCAAAAAGAAAATTTTTGAAAGAATAAATCTTAACTGAAAAGATAATCAAGCAAAACATAATTCCTTAAGGTAGGATCGAATGAAGCATCCAAATCAAGCCTCGAAGCAGGGTCATCCTAAGTTCAAAATTCAAGTCGATCCTAAGATGAGCTAAAAGAAGGTGACTCGAGCCAAGGTGGATTCAAGTCTCAAGTTCAAAGAACAAAGAAGACACCAACATGGGCTAGACTAAGACTCGAGCCAAGGTCGAGACAAGGTTGAACTTCATGCACCGAAGTAGAGGCGACCACAAGCTTCAGGTGGGTTGCAAGTCCACCATGGGTTATGTCTAATCCACACCCAAAATTGAGACTCAAGGCAAGCTACTGAGATCAAGCAAGGGATGGGCTAAGTTGAGTTGAACTCACCTAGCAAAGGTCAATGAAGGGTTGCAGCTAGCCGGACCACTATGGTTGCATTCGGCTAAATTCACTTGGTCGACCATAATCGAACCACGCCTAGATCACGTCATGAGCAGGCAATGCCTAGCCCTCACCACATGGGGCTGGACTCACCTTAGTTAAGGGGACCACCGTGAGTCCACACAAAGCCATGCAACTTGGAGAAATCATATGAAGGTTGAGGCTCCAAAAGCCCATCCAAACCCAAACCATGGAAGGCTCTAGGCCTTCTCCCCCTTGAGACCTATAAATAGGCACCTTGGGGTTGGTTTCCATCATTGAAGGAAGGTAAGAAAGTGCCTAAGGAGAGAGGGAGAGCTGCAATAGAAGAGAGAGAGAAAGGGAAAGAAAGAGAGAGAGAGAAGAGAGGAAGGAGGAACCGTCCCCTCCAAATTCTTCCAAATTCAGTGCCAAGGAGGGCTCCTTTACAAGGTCGATCATCTTCTCTCTTCTTTAATTTCTTCTTCCTTACTTTCATTCATTAAAAAGGGGTTGTATTAATGGAGCAATTGACTCTCCCATGATGTAATAGATAGATATGCTGCCCATTTCATTTCGTTGTATTAACGCTCATTATTTTTTTTATTTCAAGTTTCTTCTACCTCTCTATACATTATAATCTTTTATATCTTCTAATCCCCTCTATACTTAAGCTATAATATATTTCAATTAATTTTCTTCGGTCATTTACATTCCAAAAGTGATTTGTCTTTTAATTTTGGATGAGATGCATTCATGTATTTTCTAAACACGAAAATTTGTTTTAAACATCTTGTATCCATATGATGATTCATTATCCATATGATGATTCATTTTTAATTTCCTATCTTCTACTTCGAATGATCTGAAACTTTGTACACCGAATTGACACACATCAACCCACTTATAATAAATTTTTTAAGAATTTTAGGGTCATGCAGCCACGTAAATAAAATTTGGGAAAATCGGACAAATTCAAAATCGAATCTGTAAAACTTGTGTTTCCTTCAATAGAGCTTGGATTATCATCCCATAACTTTATTTGCATTTAACCAATTTTAGTAAAACTTGTCTCATTAGAAATTTCACATCCATAGATTTCTAACAAGACAAAGTTCATAAAGATCGAAGCTCTGTGCACCGAGATACAAACATTTTTCTAAACCTCTGTATTTTTGTCACAAAACTATTTCGAACATCTGATAAAGGGTCATTCCCTGATTTAATTGTAGACTG